>CAIGQQ010037719.1:3989510-3999879 GCA_903798035.1 Danio albolineatus
ATAGATAGATAGATAGATAGATAGATAGATAGATAGATAGATAGATAGGATTAGCTTATTAGCATGTATTTGTGCTTCTATCTTGGAGCTACGATGAATTAACATGTTGCTAACATGTTTCTAGTATAAATTAGCGCATTGTTACCATGTTTCTAGTATCAATTAGCATATTGATAGACAGGATTAGCTTATTAGCATGGATTATCATTTTTAGGTTGCAGCTAGCATGAATTGACATGTTGATAGATAAGATTAACTTGGTATGAATTAACATTTAGCTCGCAGCTAGCATGAATTAACAAATGGCTAGCAGGTTTCTAGTTTAAATTAGTATGTTGTTAGCATGTTTCTATTATAAAATAGCATATATGGGATTAGCTTATTAGCATGATTTAATGCTTTGCAGCTAGCATGAAATAACATGTTGCGAGAATGTTTTTAGTAGGAATTAACTTGTTGTTAGCATGTTTCTAGTATGAATTAGCATGTTGATGGATGGGATTATCGTATAAGCATGAATTATCATTTTTAGCTTGCAGCTAGCATGAACTGACATGCTGTTATGTTTCTAGTATGATTTCACACTTTGATAGATAAAATTAACTTAGTATGAATTAACATTTAGCTTGCAGCTAGCATGAATTAACACATTGCTAACAAGTTTATAGTTTAAATTAGTATGTTGTTAGCTTGTTTCTAGTATGAAATAGCATGTTGATAGATGAGATTAGCTGATTAGCATGAATTAAAGTTTTCATCTTGCAGCTAGCATGAATTAAGATGTTGTTAGCATGCTTCAAGTATATGAATTAGAATGTTGATAGATGGGATTATCTTATTAGCATAAATTAGCATTTTCAGCCTGCAGCTAGCATGACTTAACATGTTGCTACCTTGTTTCTAGTATGAATTATGTTGGTAACATGATTTTAGATTGATTGACATGTCACTAGAAGTATGAAAACAACTTTTTTTGTCTATGTCTTCCTTATAGGTCAGAGTGTGTTTACTACGAGCTACACAATGCTTACGTTTTGTGCCGTTTTTGTGTGCTTGCTTCTGCTCGTATTAAACTCAGACCTTGATCTGACATGCACAACACAGACAAAGAAAGTTTTGGAGTATTTTTTGGCACACAAAAGTATTCTCGTAGATTCCAACTAATGAAGACACATGGACTGTTTTGATGATGTTTTTTGTTCCTCTTCTGAATCTCTCAGGACCATTGTTGTCTTTAGAGGATGAGAGAGCTCTCGGATTTCATCTATTATATCTTAATTTGTGTTCAGAAGACGAATGAAGGTCTCAGAAGAATAAAACAGCATTAGGGTGGGTGAGTATTCAATCACTTATTTTTTCTTTTTGGTGAAATATCCCTTTAATATTTACATTTTAAAATCACAAATTCACCAAAGGTCACCTGTTGGGCATCAGAGAGCTGGGAAAATGTAGCAAGATTGGCTCCCTCTGCTTCACAAGCCTGCTTTGCTTGCGTGAAGTTCATTTTATACTTTCCCTCAGGTGAGCGCAGATGGAAAACACCTGCAGTTTTCACTGAAACAGAAGAACAAAAGCCTTTATTGTTGCAGCAAGACACTACAGGGAAAACATTCATGTTGATTCTGAAATTTTGGGATTTTGGAATTGGAAATAAAACATCCAAAGTAAAAATTTTAAGTTTTTTTTATTTTGCCACATTTTATCTGTCAATTAAAGGTAAAGATATATATTTTTTTATCGAACATTGTGAACGTATGTTTTAAGAAAAGAAAAAGAAAACGGTGACTTTTTATGTTAAAACAAAAATATTCTATCTATGTTTGGACTTATTTTGGAAATCTAATTATCCAAATGAACGCATAATTCATTCATTCATTCATTTTCTTTTCGGCTTGGTCCCTTTATTAATCTGGGGTCGCCACAGCGGAATGAACCGCCAACTTATCCAGCATTTGTTTCACGCAGCGGATGCCCTTCCAGCCACAACCCATCTCTGGGAAACACATCCATACATTCTCATTCACACACATACACTACGGACAATTTAGCTTACCCAATTCACCTGTACCGCATGTCTTTGGACTGTGGGGGAAACCGGAGCACCCGGAGGAAACCCACGCAACCACGGGGAGAAACTCTACACAGAAATGCCAACTGGCCCAGCCGGGGATCGAACCAGCGACCTTCTTGCTGTGAGGCGAACGTGCTACCCACTAGGCCACCGTGGCGCCCATGAACGCATAATTATTTTGATAACACCACACTCTAAGAAATTCTGGGTTATTTAAACTCAATTTGGGTAAAATATGGACTAAACAGTGTTTCAACCACGTTCCTGGAGAACCACCAGCACTGAATGTTTTAGATGTCTCCTTTGTCTCACCCATTACAGGTCTTTCAGTCTCTGCTAATGAGCTGATGATTTGAATCAGGTGTGTTTGGTTGAGGAGACCTGGAAAATGTGCAGAACTGGTGGTCCTCCAGGAAGGGGGTCGAGTAACACTGGACTAAACCAAACTTTGGATTGACTATTCATTCATTCATTTATTCATTCATTCATTTTTCTTTGGCTTTGTCCCTGATTTATCAGGAGTCACCACAGCAGAATGAATCACCAACTACTCTGGCTTATGTTTTATGTGACGACCTTCCAGTCACAACCTGATACTGGGGAAAAGATTGGATCAAATTTGGTCCAACTAATTTAATTCCTATTCCAGAATCCAGCAGTTGGTTTAGTCCATATTACACCCAGAATTGGATTGAAATAACCCAGCATTTTGTGTGGATTGAGTGGATAATTGTAATACAAAAACAAATGGTTCCAATTGTCATTCCAATCAAACAACTGGGTCAAATTGTTAGTCATTTGTTTTCCCAATTCCATTGAGGTGACTTGTTATTAATGCTTATAATATTAGGACATATTTACAGAGCTAATTATATCAGCAAGTGAGTCTAAGTACTGTGGAAATGAAGGTCTCTGCATATCGCTTTTGGGTCGCAGCCGCCATTATCCTCCAAGCATCGGTCAACAGGAGGAACCACTTTCTCCAAACACTGGACTCCATTTCCCACATAGCCTTCGAGACACTGACAGCGGCGCTCGTTCTGTGGCAGATTACAGTGTTAAACATTTATGCATAAAAACAGTCACTTGACTATAACAAAAAATACATGTTTGACATACGGGTCCGGTGAAAATACATTCTGCGAAATCGCTGCAGCCGCCGTTTGCTTCTTCTACACAGCGGTTAATGGGCTCGCAAACATGTCCGTCTCCAGAGTATCCCATCTGACAGGAACAGGTAATGTTGATACCAGACTGAGAACAGTCGGCTTCTTCATGGCAACCTCCATTATATTCACTGCAAAGATCTGGAGCTACAAAAACAACATAGCATTTCTAAAAATTCTACTGATTAATGTGTAAAAATTAAAGGAATAGTTCAGCCAAAATAATAATAAGAAGAAGATAATTTACTCACCTTTAAGTGGTTCTAAAACTTTATGAGATTCTTTCTTCTGTGGGACACTAAAGAAGATATTTTGAAGAATGTTGGAAACCATTGGCTTCCATAGTAGGAAAAACAAATACTATGGAAGTCAATGGTTACAGTTTTACAACATATTTCAAAATATTTTCTTTTGGATTAAAAGAAACTCATAAAGGTTTCAAACATGTAAAGGATGAGTAAATGATGACAGAATGAATTTCGGGTAAACTATCCCTTTAAATAACAACTTACATAAATGTGACAGCAGATTTAATTGTACCCATTGGAAATCATTTACAATAAGACTGCAAATGTATACAGCACTGTAATTATTGTGTGTGGTTTCCAATATAAACATCAAAAATTACTAAATCAGAAAACATTTACTTGAGAAGAAAAATTACTAATATTCTCAAAAATACAAAAAAACTCACCTTTTGTTGAAACGACCAAAAAATTTGTCAGATTTAATTGACAAATATGTAGTCATTTCTAAATCAGGACACGTTTACCTGAGAATTCTGAAGTATAATTCTCAAAAATAGTATATTATTTATGTATAACTATATATAATGCTTAACATTTGGTGAAACAACTAAAACTATGTCAGATTTACTTAAGAAATAGTTAAAAATTAATAAATCGGGATATATACTTTTATATATATTTATATATATTTTATATATTTACGATTTAAGTCTTGTTTTACAAAAAAACATGGCACTTTAGAAAGTATGCTTAAAACAACCAAAAAAAATAATTATTAAGTATAATTCTCAAAAATAATGTATTATTTATATACAATTATATATAATACGTAACATTTGGTGAAACATATGAAAAACATGTCATATTTACTTAATTTTGGCAATTTGTTTCAGAAAACAGTTTGTACATTTTGTATCTCAAGTAAAATGCAAATTTCAAAATTGGTAAGAAATTAGTTGATTGCGTTAAACCTGATTGTAAACTTGAGCTCGCTCTCATTTTGTATTAATAACATTGGCAACAAACTATTTGAATTAAGGTTTCGGCATCTTACACTCAGCTAGTCACAACCCACCTGTGCAGTTGATGCCATTTCCTTCATAGGGCTCAACACACTCGCACTGATTTTCAGGTAGACAAACTGCATTCAGATCACACGCGGGAGAACAGATCGACTTGACTTCTGTTGAACAACAGCCAAACATGAGAAATGAGTGTATAATAACAAGCAAATTCTGTATTATTTAAAAAATGCACTGATAGAAATCCAGGAATACAAATATAAGTCTGGCATGCCTAAAAATAAAACAAATATCAAAAAATAAAAAAAAAAAAAAAAAAAAGTCTACTTAATAGGCAAAATTGTCTACATATATAGTATTTTAATAGTAAAAAAATATAGATATTTATTAATTATGGAAATAAAATGCTTAAAAAATGTTTTTTTGCATAAGCATCACAATTTTATTTTTACATTTATTTACTCTCATTTATCTTTCAAACATGTATCTTGTTTGAAGACCTCAAACAAGAGTAAATAAATATATAAATATTAATTTATCCATAATGAAGCTTTTTTTTTTTTTTTTGCCAGAAAGTCTTAGTTTACGAAGTTATGGTCAAAATACCTCACAGATCATTTAATATAGCATACTATAACAGCCTCCTTTTGGGTGAAATTTAAAAAACACGTTTGTTCATGTGTGGCTCATTAAATGCAAATGAGCTGCTGCTCTCCGCTCCTTTCCAGAAGTGGGTGGAGCTTTTACAGCCTGTGCCTTGGATAATCCAGCAAGAACAAATGAAACATTTGCATGTGTTTTAAAGTCTTGTCAGTTTAAACTCCTGATATTCAGCTTTTTTGAGCAACCAAAATATTAGAAGATTGGAAAAATGTTGCCTGGTCTGATGAGTCTCGACTTCTGCTGCAACATTCGGATGGTAGGGTCAGAATTTGGTGTCAACAACATAAAAGCATTGATCCATCCTGCCTTCTATCAACGATTCAGGCTGGTGGTGGTGGTGTAATGGTGTGTGAGATATTTTCTTGGTACACTTTGGGCCCATTAGTACCAATTGAGCATCATATCAACGCCACAGCCTGCCTCAGTATTGTTGCTGACCCATGTCCATCCCTTCATGAGCACAGTGTACCCATCTTCTGATGGCTAATTGCAGCAGGATAACGTAATACGTCAAAGCCTGAAACATCTGAGACTGGTTTCTTGAACATGACAATGAGTTTGCTGTACTTCATTGTTGACTGTACTGCTGATAAATCTGTTGCAACGGCATGGCGCTATCAGGTCAATATGGACCAAAGTCTCTGAGGAATATTTCCAGTACATTGTTGAATCTATATGGCACGATGGATTAAGGCAGATCTGAAGGCAAAAGGTGGTCCAACCCTGTACTAGTAAGGTGTACCTAATAATACACACACACACACACACACACATATATATATATATATACACACACACACATACACACACATATATATATATATATATATATATATATAAATATATATATATTCAATAATAAATATCTTAATTTTTCTTTTATTTATGTATTGATGTTCTTGTATTTTTATATATGTATTATATTATTATAAATGCATAAATACATATATATAAAAATACAAGAACATCAATACATAAATAAAAGAAAAATTAAGATATTTATTATCTTGTTTTAATAATTTAGTAAATATGTTTAAAACAACCAAAAAATGTCAGAGTATTCTCAAGTATGATTAAAAAAAATATGTATTATTTTATTTATATATAATTATATATTTACTTAACATTTGGTGAAACAACAAAAAAGCAAGTCAGATTTACTTAATGTTGACTATATTTTCATGCTTATTTTGTACAAACGTAAATTCTCAAGTAAAATCTCAGAAACGATAAGAAGATAATTGATTATAAAACCTGAAACTTGAGCTCGCTCTTATTTTTTCTGAATAAAATTGCCAACAGTCTAATTAAAATCAAGTTTCGACATCTTACCCTCAGCTAGTGTAATGCAATAGATGTTGTTCATATCATAACCCACCTTTTTATAATAAAGTCAGTGCATAGCAATCTAGTTATCAAACAGGTTCACACCAAGTGTGGAGTCACTCACTCTAGTTTATCGCTGGATGTTTTCCCTTCACATTAATTTAAAAATCTGTTTAAACTTGCGCAGAAGATGCAATTAAGGTCAATTCAGCACATTCACAACAAACGTGTACACATTCCATGACAATTTCCTTTCATTCACACTTTTGCATTAAATTTGTATGTAACTTAATTGACCAAATACTTAAAGGTGGCCTATAATGAAAATCTGGGTATTCACCTTATTCTCCATGTAGGAGTGAGCACAGCCAAATGAATCATTTTGGCTCGAGATGTTCGGTCTTATTTACTTTAATTCATTTTTAGACGTTAAAAACCACTTGTTCTGCTGCTTGATGTTGCAAACTGATGTTTTCTTATTATATTATTCTACTTTGTCTATATAGTGATGCAAACACTTGTTTGTAGAGCGAGTAGTTTGATTGTTTACGTCATTTATTCTTCCTAGAAATTTCTCCCATAGGCGACTGAATCTGAAGTTCTAAAGGGAGGAGGGTGGTTGAGGAGGGGGATTGGTAAAATGAGGTGCCGGATCAGATTTCAGAGGTGCCGGATCTGGCATGTTCCAGCACAAATTAAGCCCTGGTCATCACCAAGGCATAGTAGAATAATAAAAGATCAGTATAGAAATGAGCATAATGTAGGCCTTAGACACCACTGTGGCCTCATTTTCATGTAAAGTCCACAAGTGTAAAACCCCGGTGGACAATGGGCCAATCAGAAGACAAATCAAACTGTGACGAGACTCACAGGCCATGCCCTCCATATTTGCATGCATGCCTACTTTAGGTCATACATCCAGACTTGTCAAGCAGCCATGTCATCAAGAGAACATGACTCTTATGCAGCTCTGAGATAATAAAAAAGCTCTGAAATCATTAATATGCACACCTCAGGCAGACAAACGTTTTCTAGTGATACAACAGTAATATTTTTTCTCCCTTTGTTATTTTAAGTGTATATTTCACTTAATAAGTATGTGGGACTTTTATTTTGAAAACGCGAGGCCAATTTGTTTACTGTTCGTTACTAGGCAACCACAAAACCAGGCATGTTCAAACTCGACTCGGGATGCAAATTACAACATTTACAGATGACACATTTATTCATCTCCACTCTGAAGAGACTAAGGTATGTTTAGTTACATCTTTTGTTAATTTGTCGTGTTTATCGTGAAATTTAATGCGTATGTTTCAACAAACACATGTAGACTGCTGAATCACGTCAAATCACTCAGCTTAACTGTCATCTGTTCATGCAGAGGTTGATAGTAAGTCCTGGCTGTGTTTTCTTCGACTGTAGTTTCAAAATACAACGCCATACATCTCTATCACTCTTTTTTGTCAAGTTTAATTATAACTTAGCCTTTATCCACAACAGATCCTGTGAAAAAAATAGGTTAATGTTACTCTAATCTGCTTTATATTTGCCTTTGTTAAGCCTACATGCCCTGAGCATGTGTGTGAGTGCCTGTAAGAGCGGTCAGAGAGCTCATGAATATTCATGACACAAACCATATATGGTCAATCAAGGACCTTCTGATTATTTTATGGAGTAATAAATTAGCTTATAAAACCATTTCTGGAGATTTTTCTTGCGTACTGAATCCATAAACCTACTAGATATCAGAGAATGATTTAACGTATTAAACCAATGCTGTATATGGCACCTTTAAATCCGCACTTGGTAATCAACCCAGCATTGGTTTTCTTTCACACCAACTGTTGACTCAACACACACTTTGCACAGCGTTAATTGTGTCTGTGATTGTAAAGAGTCAGGGAAGAAATCTCATATGTGTCAGTATATTAAATCCGTGAAACAGCAGCGACAACACTACTAATGTTCATACCGATTGCTGTCTGGCAGCTTTCACCCATCCATCCCTCTTGACAGAGACAGCTGCCATCACCGTCCAGGCCTTCATCACACTTGCCGTGGATTGTACAATTACACGCTGTGAGAAAAGCAGAGCAGCATAAAAAAACTGTTCATCTTGACCATGATTTACACCCATTTTCAGGCGTATTTATATCAAGAATCATTTGTTGACGTGTAAAAAATGATTGAAGTATATGACAGTGTAGGTGCAAAAAGATTTTTTTGTCTAGTTTACAGTCCAAATAACTAAAAAGAATATTTTTGCTTTCAGACATAAAGGGCTCTATTTTAACGATCTAAGCGCAAAGTCTAAAGCGCATGGTGCAAAAGCATTAAGGGCATGTCCGAATCCACTTTTGCTATTTTAAGGATGGAAAATACGCTTTGTGCCCTGGCGCATGGTCTAACAGGGTTTAGGTATGGGCCGGTATAAGATTCTGACGGTATGATAACCTTGGATAAAAATATCACGGTTTCACGGTTCTGACGGTTTTGTGTTTACTGCTCTAAAATATATTATTTTTAAATGTCTGGCTGAAAAACTAAACCCTTTTCCCCTTTGAACACAATATATTTCATTTTGAGAAACATTTAAAGTATGTAAATGTAGTAAAGTAAATAAAGTAAACTAAAAATACTTACTAAAAATAAGTACTTACTAAAAATACCTACTTTAAAAATAAAGTAAGTAAAGTAAATAAAGTAAATATAGTAAATGCAGTAAACATGTCAGGCTAAATCATTCAAATGAATCAATGACTTCTGCTGTATTCATTAGTTTCAATAAGACAAATTTCTTTACAATTTAAAATGCCTATCTTTGGATATAATTTCTGCTGGACATAATATTGTCCTAAAAAACAACCAAATAAATAACCAAATAAATAAACAAACAAATGAATAAACAAACAAACTGAAATCTGACACATACCTTAGGAACTCTTAATGAGTTATGGGTATGTTTTGAACATAACGTGCATCAAACCAATAAGAGTCTAATCTCCCATTCCCTTTAATGGCTGTTTCACACCACAAGCGCAAGCAGAGCGTGAGCAGAGCGTAAGCAGCACGTGGGCAGCGCGTATAGAGAACAAAAGCAATGCACAGGCATTTGCTTTTCACATCGACTGCGTCTGCAGTGCGCAGTTCATCGGCAGCTGCTGCACAGATCAATCTATCTCAGTTTAATCTATCTAGTTACCTACCTAACTATAATACATCTTTTTTCTTTACTTTTCACCAAGGCCGTTGGCAACTTCCTCCTATACTGTTTCCTCAACCTGCAAGTCTTTTTTTAACAAATTATATAGATCCTAAAGTATGCTTCTCACGCTCTGAGGGATGTCATTCATGTCTTTCAGGTGCACTCGGTCAGAAGACAATCACCTGTGATATCATGTCATTTTGTTTTTTATTGTCAGTATAATGTAGACCTATAGTTATGATAATATTCATGCAATATAGTTATAATGATATTTATACATGATCAAACTAGAGTTGTTGTACATCCTATGTATATTAAGCAATGTATAAGCGTTTGAACCCACAGAGGCGCATAACTAAAGCGCTTTGCGCTGGACTTTAGACCTGCTTTTAGATGGTCAATGGCATGGTCTATTTCAAAATAGCAACAATGCGCCTATAACACACCTCTCTTTTAGTCTGAAAAAAATAGCAACAAATCGCGCCAAACACATCTTGATGTCAAAATTGACTTCTAATATTAATATACAAAACACATCAAAAATGTGTTGTATGACTGTCCTGTAATGCGTTGTTTCTCAACCACGTTCCTTTTTACATATGCAGTGCTGGTGGTCTTCTGGGAACGTGGTTGAAAAACACTGCTGTAATGGATTTTTATTTTTTTGA
>CAIGQQ010037719.1:4002116-4017236 GCA_903798035.1 Danio albolineatus
CAGCTCCCTGGGGTCAGAGGCCCTGGAGGTGAAGGCCTATGGGGCCCTTAGGGGCCCAACTGCAAGCCCAGGGAGGCTGGCTGGCCCATGGGGAGCTCCCTGGGGTCAGAGACCCTGGAGGTAAAGGCCAAGAGGGCCCTTAGGGGCCCAACTGCATGCCCAGGGAGGCTGGCTGGCCCCTGATTAGCTCCCTGATGTCAGAGACCCTGGAGGTGGAGGCCTAGGGGGCCCTTAGGGGCCACACTGCAAGCCCAGGGAGTTTGGGTGACCCCTAGGCAGGCCTCTGGGGCATAAACCCTGGAGGTTAAGGCCAAGGGGGCCCTTAGGGGCCCAACTACAAGCCCAGGGAGTAAGGCTGGCCCCTGGGCAGCTCTCTGGGGTCAGAGACCCTGGAGGGGAAGGCCTAGGGCGCCCTTGGGGGCCCCACTGCAAGCCCAGGGAGTCTGGATGGCTCCTAGGCAGCTCTCTGGGGCAGAGACCCTACTGGTAAAGGCCAAGGGGGCCCTCAAGGGCCCAACTGCAAGCCCAGGGAGGCTGGCTGGCCCCTGGGCAGCTCCCTGGGGTCAGATAACACTGATCAAATATGCTGAAAATAGTTTTAATTTATAAAATGTTCATTAATCTTTTCAGAAATAATTTCAATACATTCAGCTCTGCATTTTAAAATGCAACAAGACATGTTTTCAAGTTTAAGTACATACTGGTTTGATCACTGTTTGTCTGAAAGAACACTGTTCACAAGTGGGAAATACACTGCATATTGGGTTAAAATTTTAACACTGAAAAAACAACAACTCTTAAATATACGCTCTTTTACACTCGTGGATTAAAATGTACTCTGGGTTCAACACTGAACAACCCCAAAATAAAATCACTTTGGCTGTTTCTCAATTCTAAGAACGCAGAGAACGGTCTCGTGTTCTTGAGGAGACCGGTCTTGCCAGGTCACATTAGGAGAACGAACTCGGGAGACCGGGAGGACAAAGAACGCGTCCTGTGAGGAATGAGATGCTGAGTTCTTCCTGATGGTCACGTGACCCTCGCGTATCTTTAACCGAAACTTATTTAAACATTACAGCTTTCATACAACGATTTATTGGTTTTATTTATTGTTTCACAATATATACTCTGCATAAAGACTTCACAAATATACGCTGCACATCACAAATAAAAGATTTTAATACGAATTTCAACAAACAAACACCCTTAATGTGTTTATGCCTTTATTAAGATTTTCACGTTAATGTTTACTTTCACAGTCTCATTCAGGGAAACTCCTGAGGTAAATAAGTATATCTCTGAACTTTAATTATAAATCTATATAAAATGCTGCGCTTCCCACCTCCAGTCGCAATGACTTCTGGGACTTCTAGAGCGAGTTCGGTGCTCAAGTCTGCATTAGTGCGTCCTCGATATCAAGAACACATCAGGGAGCTTTCACACGTCCTCCGTTCTTGCGGTCCTGAGTATTGGAACTGAACTTTGGCAGTTGATTATGACGTTACACGAGAACACGAGGACGCAAGACCGCTGAAGAACGCATATTGAGAAACAGCCACTGTATAGTTAACACTGGAATTTTTGCTGTGTATATTTAAATCTTTTATATACATATTACTTTTTGAAAGAACACAATGGATTATGTTACTTTTGCATTGGCCTGACTTGCTTGTTATATAGTAATAATATAAAAACAAAAACATATTTTCTGACAAATGCAATCACTGTGCTTGCTTTTTAATTGAAGTGTCTTGGTTATTTTGTAAAACGCTGTTCTACTAGCATGGTGTAGCCACAAATACAATTCCTTCAAGTGTACAAGATTTTTCAAAATATAAATAGTTTTTTAATTTCGATCTACAATATACAATAAGGAAAAAAAATGGTTTGCTTGAAAATTCTGTTCAGGTTATGGTGGCATCTTATGACAGACCCTCCAGAATTTAGCAATTGCCGAATTTGAAGCAAAACACACACACATATAAATGTACATGCTCTGCATCATTTCCATCAACGTGATCAAATAGCCGTTAAACAACATGGCCAGCTTAGGTTTTATTTTCAAAGTATTTATTTGATTTTCAAATATGATACAGCAAGCTTTGGGCGTAAACTGTGTGTTTCCTTCATATAAATTCAAAGATCAATGGTTGACAAGGCCAAATATTTGTGTATTTTCACAGCAAAATGATAAATGAAATGTTGCAAAACTTTACGAAATCCTGGAGGGGCTGTCATTAGCCTACATCATGTCCTGTTTTTGGTTTGTTTAAAATAAATGGAATAAATCGAGAACCATCTATTTAGTGGTGTTGCTCCACTTTTGGGTGTACATCAAGGTTCAATAGAATAGAGCAAACAATCCAGTTGTTATCTGAGCCAGCTTTACCTTAATCTCTATGCTTCGGAAGTCATCACAGCGAGCACCAATGCTCGGTGGCTCCAGAAGCTGATCAATCCCGTGAGCGACTCCTGAATCAAACATCATGTTCCGCATCACGATTCGGGCATTGTTTCCATTGATTAAGATGTCACCCTGAAAATCAATAAAGACGTCGAATCATATGTGTTATCTGTACGTCAATTAAAAAAAATATATATATTTATTGGCATTGGGATTAAATGTTTGTCAAAAGATAAATTAATTACATAATAATTTAATGAATGTATCAGGCCTTAATTGACCCCTGACCCCAATGGATGTTTCTTTTTTATATATACATATTCCATTTATCTCAAGGGCATGGAACTCACCAACTTTTCCTAAAAAATCTTAAGACACACAAAACACTGGACCTGATTCAGTTGTTTTAAAGGTGTGTAAAAATAATCATCATTTAGGTTCCTTGCGGTCAAACTGACCCCATATTGAAAATGAATGGGAAAAGTGAAAAGCTTTTTTTTTGTTTTAGATTAAATTGTGTAGATTTTAACATTTTAAACCTGTTATAAAATTTGGAATGTTCTACATATCTGCAAAGGCCTGGGTCTAGAGCACAAATCAAAATTGGAAAAAAAAATCTCTTCTATCTCACACAAACAGAACATTTTATAAAAAATATAGAAAACTGGCACAAATCTGAAAAATGTTCATAAATAAATGAAGGACTAATACTAAAGCACAACATGGAGTGTGTGTCATTCGCACATGTGTCACTCACTGTTGTTTCACAAAAGCAGACAATTAGAAAACATATCAGACAGTTTTGGGTTTTTGACAAAATTTTGGGTTGCTACCTTGCTCTAAATAGTGGAGTATTGCCATTGCAAACCAGCCCACAATTATTTTATTGCTTATTAAATACAATCAATGAAGCAGAAAAGTATTGTAAAGCCTGATTTCTTCTACTTAATAACGGATTGATTTGGACATTTTAAAACAGCACTGTTTTTGTCAACTACCAGCTTCAAAAATGAAGAATTAAACAATATTTAATAAAGGGACCAGTGATTCCTACTTTGCATCCTTCTGGAGTGTTAAAACATATTCTAATAAATTAGAAAACAGATTGAAGATTCTATAAAAGATTCTAGGTTAACTTGTCAGGATTCTGCCACTCGGGTTTGTTAATTCTTGATTTGGTGGCAGAATCCAGACACTAGTCCGGTCATATCTTGGATGTTGTGCTCGGTTCGAGTTTTCTTAGATTGAGCACTCATTTTTTACTCTGTATGACCGCCTTTTTGACCGTGCTTGGGCCATGCACGCTCCCGCTTGATGCGGGCATATGAGGTTTGGACGTAATTGTGACGTGCACTCTCGTCCTGCTGTTTAGGTTTGTTCTGCCTGCTGCGTGGTTTTTCAATCCCAGCATCTCAGTCTATTTAGTTTCAGTTTCGGTTGGCGCTGGGAAGAAACATGCACGTTGCATGTGTAAGTGCACGGTGAGTTTATTTATCACACGCTCGTTTCTTGCGTTCTGTTTATGTTGGTGTTGTCTACGCACATGGCTCAGTGTTTACATTGTGGCTATGTCCAATAGTGTTGTGCTTTGTGAACACAAAGTTAATGAGTTCACATGGCTTGTGGTGTTTCTTTGTGTCATGTGTTCTCCAGTATATTGTCTAGTCCCTCCCTCCCCCGTTAACCCATTATTAGTTTATCCTGTTCACCTGTTTGTTTGTTAATTAGTTCTCCTAATATTCTCCTCATGTCTGCTGTGCTGTGCCAGTTCATTATCCATATTCCTCTGTGTTCCTGCTCCAATCCTATGTTTTCCCCCTCGAGTGGTTTTTGTTTTGTTTTTAGTACATAAAAGCCATCTTCTGTTGCAGTCCTAGCTCTCTCAATCTACCTGAAACCCGTGATACTACCATTGCATTTTAGTAAAATGCGTTCTAGACTAAAGCTGCACTCTGACCTGCGAAATTGAACTCTGACCTGCGAAATTGCATCACTTGACTGCATGAGACCAACCGAGGATCAAAACATGACCTGTTCATAACCAGAAGTTTTTTTATATGGAGCAATTGATTGCTTTTAAAGAGTCTAATCATCTTGTATAATCCCGCCCTTTTTCGCAGCACCATAAGACAGAATTCTGCAAGCTCAATCTCTAGTGTGACTGAGGCATTAGTATAACAAACTGGGTCTTCGAAATCAGGGGGAAAATTTCATTTAAGTAGACAATGTTTATTAATCTCTAATTGCCTATTTTCAATAAATGTGTCTCTGCTCGTCGTCGTTCGCTAAAGAATATAGCATTAGATTTGTTTAATTTTCACGGTCCAATTTCCAAACTAAATCAGGTATATAAATGGGGCAGGCAATGAAGCAAGGGTTTGGGGGGTTGTGGGGACCCCCTTATAGTTTGCTTATAGGGAGGGCCGGTTCTGCTAGGGAATATCATCAATTTGAGAGGAAAGGTTTTTTGAAGCATCAAGAAATATAACCTGAAAATGAATGGGTGTCTATGGGTGTCAGCGGATTAATAATATTCAAGTATTACATAAATTCCAAACAATAAATGTTGAAAAAAATTTGTTTAAATAAGTTTATTTAGAAGTATTAATATTTACCAAACATCAGTTTACACAAATATTCATTCTAGTTGAGTAAATTTTGAAAATAATAATAATAATAATAATAAAAATAAATAAATAAATAAAATACCAATAAAAAATATGCAAACATTAACGTTAAAGAAATCATTAATGCGCTTACAGGTTAGAAAGAAGTCTGTCCACATCAAAATACTTACAATTAAATCTTTATTGCAGCTGAAGGTGAGCTCTGTTCCAAAGAGTGTCTGCAGTCTTTTCTCAGCTGGAAGACTAATAGCAGCAACCTGGAAACAAACAACCCAAAACAACTCTTAAATGAAAGTACTGCGGCTGGACCACACAGTCAAGACAATTGACCAAGTTTATATTCCAGCTGGGCCCCGTTTACACTGTCAGGTCTTGATGTCCAGTTTTAAATTTGTTGCCTATATCAGATTTTTTTGACTGTCGGTTACACGTACTTTTAATTGTGACCCATATCTGATTCATGTGTTTACACTTGGCATATAATTTACAATGTCGCGCATGCGTAACGGCGGGTTCTAGCATCTGTGCCACACTAGCCATGATGGAAGAAATTGTCTTGCTTTTAGCTCTGTGAAATATGCGAAGTTCTCCCAATTTTAAAATGATTTTAAGGCGGAAGGAGGAGGGAAAGGTCCGTCATCTCATCTCAACCTATGGTTTATATATGCCATCCTTGCCTGACTCATCTTCCCACAGGACAAGAAGGCAGGTAACTTCTGCCGTCGACCACTGACCACTTTCCTCCTCCATGTTTCCTCTGTTGTTGTTGTTTTCCGCGTCGCCGTCTCCACACACGCTCTTCCTTCTACCTCATTAAACGTGGAGAAGTACCACATTGTCGCAAGTTTAATGACGTACAACACGGAATGCTTCAATAAATCTGATCTGCCTGTTTACATGATAGTTGCATTGCCAAATATCTGATTTATTTCCACATATGAATCAGGCCTGAAACCGATCTCAGAATATTCGAATGTATGCGCTTCTTTTGTAATCACACGGTCATAGAACAGATCCGATCTGTGTCAAATATGAGCAAAACATCAGAATTGGCTCACATTTAACTGGCAGTGTAAACGGGGCCTTAGACTCATAGGTTTCACACCCTCTCATCGCGGACTATGTGCGCTTTAAGGTAGCCTTGTAGTTTGTCTCGATGGTCTTCACTGTACAGCCAGGCCTTTCTGTCCTCAGGGAGTTTGTTAAATACATCATCCGTCGGCCAGAACATGGTGAATGGGTAAAAGGCTCGATGCTGCACTACATGCATCAATCCTGCATCCTGTACAAAGGACAAACAACAACAACACACATGATTCAATGATTGCAGGTAGATTGGTGTCCGAAGTCATTAATTTTTCAATTTTAGGTCACTTTTTACTTTAATGTACAATTCACGCTATTAACAAACCATCAACTAAGACTTTCAGCTCAATAAACTACTAATTAGCTGCTTACATTGTAAAAATGTTGGGTTCCACACAATCAGTTTGTGTTGGGTCAACATGAAGGAATTAAGTTGCTAACAAATTTAAGTGGATTGAACAGTTAAGTTGTCCCCAAACAAACTCAACAATTGTTTTTTCAGCTCTTTTTGAATAAGTTTTGAACAAAGTTTTGAACAGTTTGAACAAAGAACAAACATCATTTTTTGAGTGTATTAATAGTTAGCAAGGTAGTAGTTTGTTTATGTATTGGGTAGAATTAGGGATGTAAAATAAGATCATACTTTATAAGTGCTAATAAACAACTGATGTCTTAATAACGCACTGTAAAAAAGGCCACACAATTGATTTGTGTTGGATCAACATGAAGATAACAAGTTAACTTTAATTATTCATTTAATTGTTAAAAATATTTATGTTGTCCCTAAAAAAGCTTAAGAATTGTGTTTTTGAGCTCATTTAATATAAGTAGTTTGAACAAACAAAAATGTCATTTTTTCAGTGAAGAAGGAATGTAATAAGCCAGTTATAAATAGGCACGGGACGATAACCGTTTTCAAGGTATACCGCTGTTTGGAAAAGTCGAGGTTTTCATACCGCCAAAATTTTCTGCTATACCATTACTAAGGTATGTGTACGATTTTTTATTTACATTTTTTTTTGGTTTAGTTTTTTATGTGTAAATTGTAAACACATCTGTGTTTTTGAAACTAATGAAGACAGCAGAAGTCAATGATTCACTTGAGTTATTTAGCCTGACATGTTTACTGCCCCAAAATATTTTAAATGTTTCTCAAAATAAACTATATTGTGTTCAAAGGGGAAAAAGGTTTTGTTTTTTACCCAGACATTTAAAAAGAATATCTTTTAGAGCAGTAAACACAATACCGTCATACCGTGAAACCGTGATATTTTTATTGAAGGTTATTATACCGTCAGAATCTTATACCGGCCCATGCCTAGTTATAAATGGTGTCAGTTGTTACTTAAACTAAACTGTTACCGATTTTTTTAAATTATTTTTACAAATTTGTACTAATTTTTGTAGATCACAAAGATCCTACATGTCTTAACAATGCAATATTTTCTGTAAAAAGGGTCTTTCATTGTAAAAACAAAGTCAGGATTTCTTGGATTTCTCGTAAATCGCGTAATCGAAATACTTTATTTAAATTTTCGTTTGCCAATAATTAATTTGTTGTATTAATAAAAGCTCTAAATAGCAATTTTCTGAATTCTACAAGAATATATTGTTTAAAAATAACTTTTATCTTACAAAAATGTGTGTCTCTAAAATATTTAAATTTTAAAAGATCTTACACGTAGCATATTTTTGTAAACTATAAATACTGTTACCACAAATTTGAAAGGAAAGCAGAATTGACTTGAATTGTGTTTATCTTTGTGTGTGTGTGTGTGTGTGTGTACGGGTGAAATGTCATTTTGGATTAAAGTTAAAGTTTCCAGCCCTTCCAGCTGCAACCCAGTACTGGGAAACATCTATACACACTCACACTACAGCCAATTTAGTTTATTCAATTCACCTATAGCGCATGTCTTTGAATTGTGTGGGAAACCGGAGCACCCGGAGGAAACCCACGCGAACACGGGGAGAACATGCAAACTCCTCACAGAAATGCCTACTGACCCAGCTGGGACTCGAACCAGTGACCTTCTTGCTGTAGGCAACAGTACGTTTACATGGACAACATGTAAAATGGGATCATGAAATGGAACATTCAAAAAGCAACTCATGTAAACGCCTTAATCATATTATTGTTTTAATTAGATTAAGGCAGGCGCCACAATGGCATACTGGGTAGCACAATTGCCTCACAGCAAGAAGGTCGCTGGTTCGAGCCTCGGCTGGGTCAGTTTGCATGTTCTCCCCTCCGGATGCTCCGGTTTCCCCCACAAGTCTAAAGACATGGTATAGATGAATTGGGTAAGCTAAATTGTCTGTAGTATAAGTGTGTGAATGAGTGTGTATGGATGTTTCCCAGAGATGGGTTGCAGCTGGAAGGGCATTCACTGTGTAAAACAGTAAAACCCCAGATTAATAAAGGGACTAAGCCGAAAAGAAAATGAATGAATAAAGATTAAGGCAAATAATTCGATAACTGATGTCCATGTAAACATAGTCAGTGCTAACCACTGAGCCACCGTGTGGGCAATATAATAGAACAAAAATTTTTATTATTATTTTTTTGATGATTTATTGTTATTTCTACACATTACCTAATTTGTCCGTAACAAAGTTGACAAACAATACAATCAAGAAATCTGTGTTTTCCCTAAAAGTAAAAAAAAAAAACAGTTATAATTTGTGTTTGGCAGACGCTGAATTACTCAAACTGAATGTGCTTTCAATAAGACACTGGAAAGAGCTGCTGTTTATAAAGATCTGATTCCTTAACTTTATGAAATGACAAATATAAAATCACTCGTGTACTTAAAAATCAAAAATACATATATCGACCTGGAGGAGCTTCCCGAACATTTTGAAGCCGTATTGCTCAGCTGCTGCGGTGATGTTCAGCTGCAACATAAAATAGGATTACTTTGTTTTGAGACATTTTTCTCAAATTTGGTGATCACTAGTTTAGTTATCGTACGTACATTAGTGCTGATTTCTGCTTTGCTGGTTATATCGTACGGGACAAGGACCTTGTCAATGTAATGCAGGATTCCATTGGAGCACTCAAGGTCACTGGTGATAATCTTCGTATTGTTGTTAACATAAACAACACCCTGAGAGAAAACACACCATGGTTAAACAATTGACTTAAGGCAGATTTTTAACATTTATTTTAGCGTAATTTGTGATATAATTTCTGATATATGGACATGTATGGATGAACATATATATAAAATTCAAGTCAAAATATCTGTACATGAAAATATTTGTAAATAAATAAAAGTAAGCAACCGCTTTTGCAGTATTTTAAAATACACTCGCTGGCCACTTTATTAGGTACACCTGTCGAACTGCTCGTTAACGCTAATTTCTAATCAGCCAATCACATGGCAGCAGTTAAATGCATTTACAGTAGGCATGTAGACATGGTCAAGACCACCTGCTGCAGTTCAAACCGAGCATCCGAATGGGAAAGAAAGGTGATTTAAGAGACTTTGAACGTGGCATGGTTGTTGGGTATCTCATGAGTATTTCAGAAACTGCTGATCTACTGGGATTTTCACGCAGAGAATGGTCCGAAAAAGAGAAAATATCCAGCGAGCGGCAGTTCTGTGGGCACAAATGCTTTGTTGATGCCAGAGGTCAGAATAGAATGAACTGATTGGTTCCAGCTGATAGAAAGGCAACAGTAACTCAAATACTCATTACAACCGAGGTCTGTAGAAGAGCATCTCTGAACACGTCCAACCTTAAGGCAGATGGGCTACAGCAGCAGAAGACCGCACCGGGTGTCACTCCTGTCAGCTAAGAACAGGAAACTGAGGCTTCAATTCGCATAGGCTCACCAAAATAGGACAACAGAAGATTGGAAAAAGGTTGTCTGGTCTGATGAGTCTCGATTTTTTCCTGCGACATTCAGATAGTAGGGTCATTTTGGCGTCAACAACATAAAAGCATGGATCCATCCTGCCTTGTATCAACAGTTCAGGCTGGTGGTGGTGGTGTAATGGTGTGGAGGATATTTTCTTTCACACTTTGGGCCCATTAGTACCAATTGAGCATCTTGTCAACACCACAGCCTACGTGAGTATTGTTGCTCACCATGTCCATCCCTTTATGCCCACAGTGTACCCATCTTCTGATGGCTACTTCCAGCAGGATAATGCGCCATGTCATTAAGTGTGAATCATCTCAGACTGGTTGTTTGAAAATGACAATGAGTTCACGGTACTCAAATGGCCTCCACAGTCACCAGCTCTCAATCCAATAGAGCACCTTTGGGATATTTTTGTGGAACAGGAGATTCGCATCATGGATGTGCAGCCAAGAAAGCTGCAGCATCTGCGTGATGCTATCATTTCAAAATGGACCAAAATCTCTGAGGAAGTTTACAGTACCTTGTTGAATCTATGCCACGAAGTATTAGGGCAGTTCTGAAGGCAAAAGGGGGTCCATTCTGGTATTAGTACGGTGCACCTAATAAAGTGGCCGGTGAGTGTATATCATTCATATGGAACATATATGTTTAGATATGTGATTTCATGTGATCTGCATATACATTTGAAAGCTAAAAGTTGAAATTTTAATACCATTTCAATTATTTCCCAAGTACTATTTAACAACTAAGACATTTTAGGCTAAAATAAAAGCAAGTTTTACTCCATATTATTAGACCTCTAAAAAAATTAACAAAATTCAGATTGGCTACAAAATAAATCACTGTTCTTCAATGACTTGCCTAACTGGCCTAGTTAGCCTGATTAACCAAATTAAACCTTGACATTGCACTTTAAGCTAGAAGCTAATTACACTTAAACTAGTAACTACACTAAAATAACTAGTAAAATATTATGTATTGTCATCATGGCAAAGAAAAAAAATGAGTTGAAACTATTATGTTTAAAATGTGTTGAAAAAAATCTGTTAAAGAGCACTTGGGAAATATTTAGAAAAACGATTGAAATTCCTAATAATTTTGTCTTCAACTGCTTATTAAAGGTAAAAAAGTAAAAAAATTATAGCTAATATATCTTGTAATGTACATATTTGCAGTATGTTGAAATATGAATCACATATATCAGTGGTTCTCAAAACTGTGGTACGCATACCACCAGTGGTACACAAGCTTCCTTCTAGTGGTATGCGGAGGAATCTCTGAGTAATTAAAAAAATGAACACACTTTTAACCATTTGACGTGTACGATAACACCGGTGTGATCAGTAAATTGATTTTAATAGGCTAAACCTTTATTTAAGTGGCTGACAATAATAAATATTCTTAATTAGAAGAATAAATCTGCATAGTTTTTGAACTGTGCAGTGCTGTAGCTGCATAATTAGGCCTACCATGCTACTGTACTTCAGTACCAGTTATTATGGTGGTACTTTAAGAGACAAATTTTTTCTGAGGTGGTACTGAGGTGGAGCTTGAGAACCACTGACATATATGACATATATTTTTAAATACAGTATGTGCAATCCAAACATGTTCTTGTATGCCATATTGAATTAGCATATATTGTCATATATCAGATTTCCATATGGGCCAGACCACTGGTGATCTAGTTCAAATAAAAATCAGATATCAGGGGGAAAAAAGTGTTTGAAGCTCACATCTCTAACGCTGAAGCGTAATTTATATCCATTTGCGGTGACCACTTCTTTAACAGATTTGAGGTCTGATAAGCGCAGTTCTTCACAACTGACGATGTGATAACGCAGCAGCTCTGAAACCTGACTCGAATTGATCCACGCTTCAATCTGAGGATTCTGTCATGACAAGGAAATATGCAGAGAACAACAGAAGAGTTTTTCAGATTAGTGCAAACGTATCAGTAAATTCTATCCCATTATGTTTGTGTAATGAGGTTGTGTGTCTGTACAGCATACCGAAAAATTTGTGACGTAATCTGCATGAGGAACAAACACAGTAAAAGGGCCACGACCGACCCAATCCCGGAATCTAAATGCCTGTAACATACACATATTTGTTGTGAATATATTTCAAATCAATCGAGGAAAGTGTATATTATGTGACATTCGCACTTACGCCTAAATTATTTCTGAACCACATTGCTTCTGGATTGCGACTAATCTCCTGCAACAACAAAAAAATGATACTATTCAGTTGCTGTTTCCAGAATTATTAGAATTATCTATTAAATGTTATTCTTAAATGATACTAACTCTACTGACAGTCCCTGTACACTGAATACCGTCCCCTTTGTAGCCAATATAGCATGTGCAATTACGTTCCCCAGCACCGAGGTATCTGCAAACAGCATTAACACTGCAGCCTCCATTATCCTGAAAAAAAAAATGTTTTGCATACACAAATATTGCATATGAGATGAGGATTTAGCCATAATTAGTCGTAAATCTTCAAAATCTGTTACCTTCCGACAAGGATTAACTGCTAAACATCGATGACCTTGGGAAATAAAACCAGCCCTGCATGCGCACGCAACCTGGCACAAATGTAATAACAAATGTGTTGCTCAGCATCTTAATAATGATTTATTATGTTAATATTTGTTGTGAAACTCAAAAACACAAACCCTGTTTGGTCCAGTCTTCATGCAAAAGGCATTCTCATCACATCCTCCGTTGTTCACCAAGCAGGCGTCCAATTCTATAGTGAAAACATAATTTTGTTGCTTTAAAGGTCCCATGAAATTAAAATAAAACATTGGTAGTGGATGGTAGTTTCAGTCTGTTAGTTTTAAGAACATCTATATGTTGGTGTGCTCCATAACAGTAACAAAATTTGCGTTTAGTAGATATAAAAACAAAACCAGACTCAGGACCTCGGTTTAACATCTCATCTGAAAGATGTGATCTCTGACAGTATAGTGTCTCCTTCACTTTACTGGGGCATTAGGACTCACGCAGACTGCAAGTTGTGCGCTCCCTGCTGGCCTCACTAACACCACTTAGCAACACTACTTACCATACCTGTCAACCCTCCCGTTTTTCCCGGGATTCTCCAGTATTTTACAGTTCTATCCCGCTATCATCTCGTAAAGGTGTTTTCCCGTATTTCTCCCGTATTTTCAGTCTTTCTCTGCAGGGTGGCAAAAGAGCCGATCCTCACTATACGCAACCCATACAGCCAAACCACCAGGGGGCGCCCATTGCTTTTAAATGTGAGTCTGTTCTGTGCTTTTGTTTTATTTAGGCATGAAACACTTTGAAATAAGGATAAAAACGGCGGGATTCCCTTCCTTTTCATTACAGGTGCCGTCGATCCTCCCATGCAATACTCAAAACAGTCATAAAGTGGTGCGTGACTGTCAGCTGACGTGATAAATACACACTGTTTCCCCAACGGATTCTGTACATGCGATTTGAAGCAGAGCGAATGTGGATACTGAGTATTGGGTGCGTGTTTGAACAGACATATACACATAATTAATAATAACTACATATAAAGACTTTTTTTTTTCTCGAACTAATTTTGTCCTAAATGAGCATAAAATCACTCGTTGCTCTTTATTCAGAATGTGTAAGTTATACAGTGAGGAAAAGATTAATGAGATTTGATAACTTGATTCTATTTCTTTATAATAGCTCATTTTAATAAGCTAAATTGTTTGCTAATGTATGCTATTAAATTTTCTTTTGTAACTAATAATATAAAAAATATTAATAACCCTTTAACTGTTTATTTACAGCGAAACAGCCCCAAAAAGAACATATTTATTATGGGGATTTTTTTTTTATTTGGGGGGTGTTATCCCTTATTATGGCGGGCGTATGCCTTATTTTCACATCCCAATGTTGAAAGGTATGCTACTCACTCAACCTAGTTTTCCTATGTAGTCTCCCATCCAGGTACTGCAACACTATCTCACGGCAATTCGTAACTTTTTATTTAGTGGCTAATTCGTATGAATTCGTATGATCTAATTCGTACAATTCAGTACGATTTGCTCATCAACCAATGACGGTTGTGTTTAGGGGTAGGGTTAGGTGCCACGCCTCCTTTTTAAAATCATACATTTTTGTACGACTGAACTCGTACGAATTTTATAATGTTCATATAATCTGCATTTGAGCACCAAGGAGAATAAAAAATATAAATTGATATTTTAGCAGCTCTCCCCAGAGATGGGTTGCAGCTGGAAGGGCATCCGCTGCGAAAAACATGTGCTGGATAAGTTGGCAGTTCATTCCGCTGTGGCAACCCCGGATTAATAAAGGGACTAAGCCGAAAAGAAAATGAATGAATGAAATTTACCAGCTCCGGCTTATCATCCATGTTCAATGTTCATAAGATATTTTAAAGATTCTTGTATTGTTTTATTTTTATTATTGTATAAAAAGCCTATAAATTAGCCTAAATATGGAGCTGCTTGAAATTATAACGTTATACAGCCTATTATATAAACTCATAACTAAACTACTTTAAATATATTTAATATACAAAAATTGTATAATAATAATATAGTAATCACCTGTTATGTAACAGACTGGCAGACAGGACGGTTTCAATGTACAACAGTTTATTTACGACAGCACTGAACACACAGGGGATTACCAGATGGGAAGATGACGAGGATATAGACAGCACACACCACAGATGGAAGGATCGGGAGGATGGGTGAACTGATGGTTAACACAGACTGGAAGCGTGGAGGACGGGACTGGAGGATTGATACACCAAGGACAGACAGAGGAGTACACAGACCACAGACTGGAGACTTGGGTGATAACACAGGCGGAGGGAAGCACACAGACTGACGACTTGGAGGGTGTGGGTGACGTGGACGCCTTAGAAGGCTGGTAAGCCGTGGAAGGCTTGGCAGGCTTGGAAACAGTGGACGGCTTGGCGGGCTTGGTAGCCGTGGAAAGCTTGACCGGCTTGGAAGCCGTGGAAGGCTTGACGGGCTTGGAAGCCGTGGAAGGCTTGACGAGCTTGGAAGCCGTGGAAAGCTTGACCGGCTTGGAAGCCGTGGAAGGCTTGACGGGCTTGGAAGCCGTGGAAGGCTTGACGGGCTAGGAAGC
>CAIGQQ010037719.1:4017336-4029156 GCA_903798035.1 Danio albolineatus
CTGGGGAGCCGTGGAAGGCTTGACGGGCTTGGAAGCCGTGGAAGGCTTGACGGGCTTGGAAGCCGTGGAAGGCTTGACGGGCTTGGAAGCCGTGGAAGGCTTGACGGGCTTGGAAGCCGTGGAAGGCTTGACCGGCTTGGAAGCCGTGGAAGGCTTGACGGGCTTGGAAGCCGTGGAAGGCTTGACGAGCTGGGAAGCCGTGGAAGGCTTGACGGGCTTGGAAGCCGTGGAAGGCTCGGAGGATTTGGAAGCCGTGGAAGGCGATATGAACGCTAACTAGACGGTAAGTGCAATTAATCTATACAAATGCGAGTGTCCGGGGGGAGCACACTCGGAGTCCGTTACGTATGAACGAGCTCGGACCCCGAGTGCTGTGGGGAGTGAGTTTAAATGGAGTGCACTGTGATGGGAAACGGCTGTGATCAATTAGCATTAACGTGAATGTGCTCGTGGTGATTACGTGGCTAAGTGAACGAAGCTGTGTTGTGAATCAACCAGCGATCTCTGACTGAGGAGATCGCTGGTGATCGTGACATCACCCAATGCTTTATTTGAATAAATATCATGCATCCCTATATGAACGAAAAAAGAATTTGTTGTTTCAAGATGATGCTATACAAATGTAATCTTGGTGGGGATATTGCTTTTTAATATTCATTGCAGGGGTTGGAAATATGAACAAACCTAAAATGTTTATAATTAAATCTATTAACCTATCTTTGTAATTAGATATCCTGAAAAGTAAATCATGCTTTTACCGACACACATCACCCCGTCACCAATGTAGTTGGTTGTACATGTGCAGGTCCTTTCACCGGGTGCTGTTTTTGTGCAGTTTGCGTTTATTGAACATCCACCATTGTCTTTGGCACATAGGTTAATTTCTGTGGATGACATATGCAAATGAGTATAACGAGTGTTTTTTTTTTTTCAACTTAAATGACCAACTTAGCGAGAAAACACTCAAACAAACCTTCACAAAATGTCCCGTTCCCCTTATAACCAGCTGTGCAGGAACAATCTGAAGTTCCTGAATCTCTCGAAATACAGCTGACAGAAGAATATCGTTTTAATATCACAGATTAAAAATGTTCTTAAATTTATATATTTTTTACTTACTTAGCATTGACATCACAAGCTCCACCACAGGCATCATTAACTACCTCTGAAAAATACACAAGATTATGGCATCAAGAACATGAAGGTGAAAAACATGTAACGTAAAAGGTTGGGGTTTGACCTCAATACTGACCAACAGAGCATTTCACTCCCTTCCAACCTTTGAAACAAATGCACTGCCCGTTTCCCTCCAAGCCATCCAAACATTTGCCATGTTCACAGTGACATTCTGCCAAACAAAAACATTAGTTTCACTAGGGATTGTTCAAAACATTTGAACAGCAGTTCACAGAAGGGCTGTCAAATAGAAATGGATGTTAGCATTAGCATAGATGCTACCTGACTTGCAGTCTTTCCCGTATCTCCCAGGTTCACACATCTCACAGGCCGTTCCATGAAAGCCTTCATTACAGAGGCATTTGCCACTGCCGTGCAGCCCGTCCTCGCATTGGCCATTGTTGGAGCACCAGCTATCCAAAGTCCCGGGGCATTTTCCACAATCATGACCAAAGTATCCTGGACAGCAGGAGTGGTCCTGGGAGAAGAGGTATTATGAGGTTTCAGTTTGGATCAGATTCAAATTTGAATTAAGATTTGTACACCGCATTAATATGCAGTTTTAACTACATAGTTTTAGGCCTAGTCCACATGTACAAGTATATATGTAATCATGTGGCAAAAAAAGTTAAATATGACTCGGTTGTAGGGATTTTTTATTAATCCAGAGAGTAAATCAGGATAAGAAGTGATCATTAAATGCAAGTTTCTCGTGATCAGGTCTTGGCGAGGTCATTGAGGCAACTACTGTAACTTCAAACAGTTCCCCTCTAGCAATGCTTTAGGCCGATAGAGCATTCAATTCAATTCAATTCACCTTTATTTGTATAGCGCTTTTACAATGTAGATTGTGCCAAAGCAGCTTCACATTGAAGGTTATAGTAAATTAAAACAGTGTCAGTCCAGTTTTTAATGTTGGAGTTCAGTTCAGTTCAGTGTGGTTTAATAATCACTACTGAGAGTCCAAACACTCAAGAGCAAATCCATCAATGTGCAGCTCTACAAGTCCCGACCCATGCGAGCCAGTGGCGACAGCGGTGAGGAAAAAACTTCACCAATTGGCGAAAGTTAAGAATTAAAAAACCTCGAGAGAAACCAGGCTCAGTTGGGCACGACCATTTCTCCTATGGCCAGACGTCTTGTGTAGAGCTGCAGTCTAGGCGACGGAGGCTGGAGAACTCGAGGCTCGTCTGTCCTTGGAGGGTCACAGGAGTCAGTCTCATGCTGTCTACACCGCCATGCACCAAACAGCTGCTCAGGATACAGAGTGGTCCAGGACTATGGAACCTTGGGATTGTCTCGTAGGGCATCACCCCTATCCAGCAACATTATTCACATTAAACTCCCCCCTTTCTAAGAAGGTGCCCCAGTGGTGGCAGGTATCCTCATGCCTTAGGTTGCCCACCCCCCTTGGCCAAAAGGGGCCTTAACCATCTTGGAGAAGTCCCCCTCGTGCCAACTGGTCAAGTGCAACTCACACTGATTCTGTTACATCCAAAAACATACAGTTGCTCCAACTCTAAACCCAAACATCCAGGCTAATGCTATGGCTCAGAGTTCCTATGATCAGACAAAAAAAGGTCATCCATGTGCCATTAAGCACAACTTCATACACCTAAATCTGTTCACCTGTATCTTCTCTCCCGTGTCACGTTGTCAGGGTGGGTATTTACAACAAATTGCCATTAAAGTGCCTGTAGCAAACATGCACCTTATCAAAGTCATTTTTGCAAGTGTTATTGGGGCTTTGTTTGATTACAGTTGAACAACTGAAGTCCTGTGCCATGTTCTGACACTGTTTTTGGTTCCTTTTCTGGACTTTGAAAGTCTCTGGACTTTTGCTGTCTGTGGAGGACGAGGATCTAAAATATGTTTAATTGTTTTCTAAAGATGAACTGGAAAGGTTTGACATGACATGACGGTGAGCAATTAATATCAGAATTTTCATTTTTGGGTGAACTAATCCTGTCAGCACTCTTTGAAAAGTTGTCTTCTGAATTTTGACATGGATTTTGCATTTTGGATGGGGTTGCAAAGATCACTTAACCAGGAAGGAACAGAGAATATAAAGGTTCTGGAAAGTTCTGGAAAGGTAGGATTGTAAACCAGTGTTCCCCACTTGTAATTTAAAACTGATCGTTTTGATGGATTTTACCTTGTGTTACCTCTATTATGAACAATTTCTGAGCCTAAAATACCTGTGCCAAGTCCATCCAAGTACAAATACAAATATGAATACAAACTCTTTTGAGTACTCCAATTCTAGCCACCAGACCAATCTTTAAAACACAAACATTTTAATTTAAACCTAAGAGGTTTCTGTCCCTTCAGGTAGATTAAACCCAAGAGAACCCTAAAGCTCAAGGAGAAATAGTATTTATTTGTGATTAGATCTCATCTTAAACCTAAACTTAAGTGTCAAAGAACCACAATATTGTGTGTCAAGAATGACTTGAGGACCCTTTTTGGGTGAACCAACCCTTTGAAATGCACCAATTACCATGCACCCTTCACCTGAGTGCTCTCAAGTATGTTTAACAAGACTGTGACTCTTCAAAGCATTGGACAGTCAGTTTGGGTCCTTAAGACTTGGGTAAAATACCTTTGTTGTTCTCAAACAGTCCATGAGACAGCCTGACACACTCTTTCTCTTTTTTCCAACTCTTGTCCTGTATTTGCAGTTACTCTTCATATTTTGAGGGAACTTTGGCTGTGTCTGAACAAATGAGGAGAACAAATAATAAATTACATTTTACCATCATGAATCTTAAGAACAAAATAAAACAACAAAGTACCAGAGAGAACCAAAGAACCAGAGCTGGGTAATCATGGATTATACGTATGTCATCTGGATTACATAATCAGACTAGTTACTTTAAGGATTACAAGATTGCATATTATACACACAATTGCAGTGAGTTACTCATTGATTCTGCAAATTTTGTAAATAATAAAATAAAACAGCTATATACGTTCATGATTTTTCATGTTTGCAATGTCATTACTCTTTGATGTTTTTCACTGATTCTGTCACCATTTCTAATATGAAATATTTCAACATTTAGCTGATGATTGCTTATAAAGCTTGTTTGGCATGCTATCCTGGGAGAGAGCCCTGAGCTCAAAAGATCCTCGAGCCCGGGGCTCCCTTTCATTTGCAAGGTGAGAGGGGAGTTTGAGCTCAGGTAGATCTGGAGAACTCCCCTCCTGTAGTAGCTAGTGAACAGATAGTGATTGCTCTTAAGAGATAACTACTTATTAGGAGCATGTCTATGGTGCCGATTTGGATTACTCAATTAACTTAAGTGGCTGGCTTGGTAAGGTCTAGAACCAGTGACGTTCTTGCTGTAAGGCAACTGTGCTAACCACTGGGCCTCCGTGCCACCCATCTAGGAAAGGAGCAGGAGTAGGGAGGAAGGGGGTTTCTTCAAAACGAAGATGGCTGTGATATGGAGCATATTTATATTGGCTGAGGAATCGTCTGGTCTAATTGGTGAATCATGATTGAATAATGCAGGACCAGCTGCAAGCAATCATAAGCACGTGATCCTCTCGAAATTAGTTTACAAATAAACTTCACTTGATGTCACAGTGATATACTGTCAAACTCCACGTATTATTCAACTTTAAATAGAAGCTCTTGTTGGTGATAAAGAATGGAATATATTTTAAAAATATATATATATTCTCATAACATAGAACATAGAAGATTGATAGCAATTAGGGGTTAGCATAAATGTAATCTAAATGTAATCCAAAAGTAGTCAGATTACGTTACTATAAATGTGTAATCAACAAAATTACATTACTGGACACAAATTTTCCCATGTAATTCGTAATCAGTAATCTACCCAGCTCTGTATATAATCTTACAGGTTTGGCACTGAAGGAACATTGTGGTGCAGCTTTACAATCTCCACAGCGGCCCTGCAAAGACAGCAAATGTCTCTTAAACTTTTACACAACGTGAAATGTGATTCGAAAATACTAACGGAAACTTACAGCAATTTTCAAAATCACATCTTTACTGCAGTGGTTCTTGTGGAGGTCTAAGACTCGCGGGATCCCAAACACTATGCCGTGCCTTGTCTCAATGAAGCTCATGTTTACAGGGACGTCATTTGCTATCATCTGGAGTTTAAAAACAGTTAGTGGTGACTCTTTTTTTATTTAAGAACTGAACAGAATCAGCGCAATACCTGATTTTCGGTGTCCTCAAAAAACATGATCTGAGTCCCGTTTCCCAAAAACGTGTTTTTGAAAAGTCTGTCGCTCAAGTGTTCAGGAAAGAGCTGCTCGCTTAGAATCACGTGATATTTTATAATCTCTTTGCTCTGTTGGAAAGAGATGATTTTGTCAACTAATTGTCAACGTAATTTTTGTCACGCACAAACGTTCTACTCACCAGTTGTGTAGTGTTCGTTTTATTCAGGTACTCCAGTACAGCACTGTCATATGGGACCAAAATGGTGTAATCTCGTGTTGGGATGCTGTTTTCCAAGTTGTAAAGCTAAAACAATAAGAAAAGAGAAAACTGTTGTATGTGTATGTTACCAAACCAGTAATGAGATACAGTTTTTGACAATAGGGATTTCAACACTGTGTGTAGCCCCAGTTTATCCCAGGTTAATTTAAAAGTGGGGTTGGCAAAGTTAACCAGGGTTATGAAACTCTGGAAAACTTGTAGTTTTTTGAATGCTAACACTTTAACAGCCAATCAAGTGCCCCATTCACATGCTTGGTTTACCCCAGGTGAAACCAAGATAACCCAGCATTACATTTACTCAGAGTTTAGGGTTAACTAGACTCATTAAGTAAGTTGAATGTCCAGGTAAAACACACCAGTGCCGCCTGCCTGAAAAGGCTGAATTCTGGCGTGTTGTTGAGGAACTTCATCAAAGTGGGAGGTGGTGGAGGGATATCCGACAGAGGGGGTCGAAGAACCTGTCACAAAAACAGCCGTCATCAACTTCATTTTCATATTTCAATCATTTTTAATTTGCAGAAGAGGTTCATAAGTCTAAACAAGATCAAGTGTGTGACCGCCTGTTAAATGATCCTGTGAAGTGATCCTGTTAAATGATTTAGCACCACGCCTAAGCGCCCTTATAATGTCATAAATGTTTAGCACTACATTGTTTCCAAGGTGTTGCTAAGGAGTTGCTAACGTATGGGTGTTATAAAGTTACTTCAGTGTTCAAAATGTCTTTAGGGTGTTTCTTTGCAGTTCAGAATATTGCTGTTGTAGGTTAGGTTTGGTTTCTAGGGTGTTGCTGTGGAGATGGTAAGGTGTTGTACATCAATGTTTCTCAACTGGGGGACGCGATCCAAAAGTGGGTCGCAGGAACATTTTCAGTGGGTCGCGGAGTGTGTAGTCAAAAAAACAACAAAAGTTTAATTTTTAACTTGTTTTGCGTATAGCGGACACTTATTTTGAAATGTGCGCATGACAACCGATCCCTTTGCAATCGACATGGAAAGCGTCACGTTGCTGAGCAACATAGAGAGTCAGCTTGTGGAGCTTTCATGTGATAAGACGCTGAAAAAGAAATTCAGTAAAGTGCGGTCAAACCCATCCCATTCAGATCTACGTAATTGTACGAAAGTGACTTCTCTTCCTTGGTGCAGCTTGAGTCAAAGCAAAGGAACAGGTGGGACATAGAGCACGATCTTCGGGTAGCACTGTCTACCATCACTCCTGACTTTGAAACTCTTATCACATCAGTAAAGCACATCCTCAGTTATCTCATTATCTTCCCAAATTACTGTTAAGTGAAACAGATGTTTATAATTGCTCATATTAGATGTAAAAATGGTTATGGATGTTTTAATCATTTTACAATTTGGTTTGTTCTGTTCAACAGGATCAGTGTTCATTTTTTATTAACAGTTCAGTTTTGTTTATGGTAACAACCTTTCCTTACCCTAACCGCTGTTTACAGTGTTTGTCATTTTTACTTTGTAATATTTCTATAATTTGACACATTTTGTTAAATGTCAGCAATAAAATATTGTTTATTTGTAAGTCTTGCTGATTTTCTCATGATTTTTCTGTCACTACTTGTGTATGTTAACAAATAAATACAAATTAATTATAATTCCTAAAATTATATTGCAGTTCCTAAAAATTTGGGTCGCGGCTTGATGACCATGTAAAAATGTGAGTCCCGTGGCCAAACCAGTTGAGAACCACTGTTGTACATGGTTTTTATAAGACATGGGTGTTACATATTCATTCTACACGAGTTTAGGGCAGCTTAGTTAGTAAGTAAGTAAGTAAGTAAGTAATGAGTATTTATTTGACGCATTTACTGTGTATGACCATACACCCAAAGAGCTTCACAATCATAAGGGGGGTGGGGGGTGGTCTCTCTCCACATCACCACCAGTGTGCTGCATCTCGTTGGATGATGCGACGGCAGCCACAGAACAACATGGCCAGACACTCACCATACACCAGCTATAGATGGAGTGGAGAGACAGTGATAGAGCCAATTCTATAGATGGGGATAATTGGGAACGATGGAGGGAACTTGGCCAGGACACCGTGTTTACACCCCTAGTCTTTACGAGAAGTGCCATGGGATTTTTAATGGCCACAGAGAGTCAGGACCTCGGTTTAATGTCTCATCCGAAAGACGGCGCCCACTGACAGTATAGTGTCCCCTTCACTTTACTGGGGCATTAGGACTCACACAGACTGCAGATTGAGCGCCCCCTGCTGGCCTCACTAACACCACTTCCAATAGCTACTTAGCTTTCCCATGTGGTCTCCCATCCAGGTACTGACCAGGCACAGCCCTGCTTAGCTTCAGTGAGTAACTGGTCTTGGGCTACAGGGTGATACAGCAGTGGCCAGTTGATAGGATGTTGCCATGTGGTTGCTAGAGTATTTTTAGGTAAATTGTAGGGTGTAATGTTATTGCTAAGGTGTTTAGGTGTCTTTCAAGATTGTTGCTATGCAGTTGCTTGGGTGTTCTAAGTTGCTGTTTTGTTGTTATGGTGTTTATATGGTGTTCTATATGTTTTTATGTGTTGCCATGTTGTTGCTAGGGTGTTCCTAAGTGAAATTACCATGTCTATGACGTGAATGCACCCATTTATTGCCTTGATGTCTGGAACAAGAATTGTCGCATTGCCGATCATGAGTTCCTAAGGATGCGAGGGTGAAAAGGTAATATCACAAACAGCAGTTAAAAATCACGGTTTACTCTGTTTATTTAATCAGAGGGGAGGAGGTTTGTTTGAATCCTACTCTGCCATTGCTTTGGACCTCCCATTTAGTCATTCCTATGGTCTGAACCGTTTTACCAGCTTTCGGCCTCAAGTCTTCAGAGGTGTAGATGCCTTCTAAAAAATGAACTCTAGAGAGAAATCACACACAAAAATGATCTCATGGCATTTAATATCTTAAATGATCATTTCTCAAGCGGAATACTTACTGTAGAAGGTGAGGCAGCCTGTAGTAATCAAACCAAAAGGACTCTTCTGAATCGCTGAGGTTTTTGAAAGCAGCTCTGGATGGAACTAAAGCTGTGACCTGGCTGTCAGTCTCAATCACTTTGTGCCTCTGCAGATAAACACAGCAATGTTGTAGAATAATAATTATTTACATATTCATATTTTCATAAAATGTCATAAATGTAGTGATTAATTGAAGATATACATGAGTAAAGACTCAAACAAATCCAACAAGTTCAAATATTATTGTCTGTTTTTCATCACTACCGTCATTTCAGTTGCATTTTTTGTTATTAAGAGGAAAATGCATAGCATATATTTACATATTACATACACATATTACATTTTATCTAAAAGCAGTGTCACGATATTTGCTAAGAAGTATTGTAAACAACTTTTAACCCCTAAATGAGTGTATGAATGTACTTACTTGAAGGAAGCGATTGAAATTATAGAATTCAGAGTTTCCATCGAGCTCCTGTTAATAAAAATAGAATTAAAAGTTAAGTTTAACATCACATTTATATTTTTCAAGACCAATTTTGATTTAAAACGTACAAAAAAAACGTAAAATATTCAAATTAAAAATACGCGAAATTACAAATTTTCAATGAAATGATCATTAAACTAATTTTTCTTTTTAAACACGTCAAACATAAATTTTTGACATACTTTTTTGCAATTTAAAACCAAATGTGAGTTAACAAAGCACACACAAAGCACAAAATATTTAGTTTTAACTAATTAAAACAATTGAATGCATTATTAAATGGATTCACAAATGCTTCATCTTACCACAAGCATATTTCCATAACACTTGAGTCCATCACCTTCAAATTCGCTTGGGCACGTGCATTCACGTGTTCCCGGGCTCGTCAATTTACACTTGGCCTGAAAGCATTATCATTTACATTAGAATTCGGCCATATTATTTGATAGTGCAGACATGTAGAGATATATTTAACAGATAAATCTGCATGAAGGAAATACAGACCAGAGAATGGCAGCCTCCGTTATCTGACAAACAGGGGTTGACGATTTTACAGACGATACCATCTCCCATATAGCCTTTCTTGCAGCTACATTCATTCTGATCAGAAAAATAAGTAGAAATTATTATTATTAAATAAAACTGCTGATAGATGAAGCACTATACAAATAGTACATTTTGGCAGATTCCATATAAGCAATAACTCTATTCCTTGGAAATATAATATCTGTATATTATTATAGTCTGATAAATACAACATAAAACTGATATTTAAACTGCTATTGCTGGCTTATGTTTAGATACACTCTGATATGATAATTTTGTTAATTTCCAATTTCAGATAACTCTTTATATTTGGAAGCCAATTACCAATATATAGACTGAATACAAATAATAAAATATAACTGATATATAACTATTTACCATTGACTTTCAACTAGGGATGTACTCTGATAACAAATATATAGACCGATAAATACAATATATCTCTTGTGTACACTATTATGACTGACTATTTCACCTAGAGATGGAACAAAATAACAATTTTATCAGATGCTGGTAACCGATAACTCTTAACATTCGAAAGCCGATAACCGATATATAGACTAGACCGATAAATACAATAAATCTCCCATGTAAACTATTCTCACTGACTTTTTCACCTAGAGATGGAACGAAATGGAAATTTTGGCAGATACTGCTAAATTATAACTCTTTACATTTGAAAGCCGATAACCGATATATAGACCGATAAACACAGTATATCTCCTGTGTAAACTATTTTCACTGACTATTTCACCTAGACATAGAACAAAATGGAAATTTTATCAGATACTGATAACCGATAACCATTTACATTCGAAAGCCGATAACCGATATATATATATATATATATATAGACCAGACTGATAAATACAATTTATCTCCCATGTAAACTATTAACACTGACCTTTTCACCTTGAGATGGAACAAAATGGACATTTTGGCAGATACTGATAACTGATAACTCTTTACATTCAAAAGCCAATAACCGATATATAGACTGATAAATTCAATACAACTGATATTTATACTATCATTATTGGATTTCAGATAGAGATGCACAGATACAGAGGTTTTGGCAGATACAAACACATAATTCTTTATATTTGGAAGCTGATAACCGATATTATTTACGAATGAATACAATATATAGATAAAATCGAATCTATTATCGCTGGCTTTAGCTAAGTGATTTGCAAAATTGTCAGATGCCGCTAACAGATGACTCATTATATTCAGAAGCAGTTTAACTGATATCATAGACCGATAAATAGAATATATAACTGAAATATAGACTTTTTTATCCCTGACTTTTGGCTAAAGATACACTGATATGGAACTATTAGATGCAGATGCTGACAATAGATGACTCTTTATATTTGGGAGCCAATAACTAATATATAAACTGAATACAAATAATAAAATATAACTGATATATAATCATTTACCATTGACTTTCAGCTAGGGATGTAATCCGATAACTGATATATACACCAATAAATACAATATATCTCCTTTGTAAACTAATATCACTGACATTTTCATCTAGAGAAGAAATTAAATGGAAATTTTGGCAGACACTGATAACCGATAACATTTGAAAGCCTTTACATTTGAAAGCCAATAGCCGATGCATAGACCGATAAATACAACATATCTCCTATGTAAACTATTATCACTGACTATTTCACCTAGAAATGGAATGAAATGGAAATTTTGGCAGATACTGATAACCGATAACTTTACATTTGAAATCCATTAACCGATATATAGACCGATAAATACAACATATCTCCTATGTAAACTACTATCACTGACTATTTCACCTAGAAATGGAATGAAATAAAAATTTTCGCAGATACTGCTAACCGATAACTCTTTACATCCGAAAGCCAAAAAGTAATATATAGACCAATAAATACAATATATCTCCTTTGTAACTATTATCACTGACATTTTCATCTAGAGAAGAAATTAAATGGAAATTTTGGCAGACACTGATAACCGATAACTTTACATTTAAAAGCCAATTAACCGATGTATAGACCGATAAATACATATCTCCTATGTAAAATATTATCACTGACTATTTCACCTAGAGAAGGAATGAAATGGAAATTTTGGCAGACACTGATAACCGATAACTTTAC
>CAIGQQ010037719.1:4029166-4039557 GCA_903798035.1 Danio albolineatus
CCGATATATAGACCGATAAATACAACATATCTCCTATGTAAAATATTATCACTGACTATTTCACCTAGAGATGGAATGAAATGGAAATTTTGGCAGATACTGCTAACCGATAACTCTTCACATTTGAAAGCCGATAACCGATATATAGACCAATGAATACAATATATCTCCCATGTAAACTATTCTCACTGACTTTTTCTACTAGAGATGGAATGAAATGGAAATTTTGGCAGATACTGCTAACCAGTGACTCTTACATTTGGACGCTGATCACCGATACTTATACTGATAACAATATGAATTATATTTAACTTATCATTACAGCTTAAGATGCACCGATATGGATGTTTTGACAGGTACAAATACATGCTAACTTTTTTATGTGGAAGCCGATAAATTATATAATAGACAGATAAATACAATAGGTACAAAATAAACTATTATCACTGGCTTTTAGTGATATGCAGAATTGTCAGATGCCCATAACAGATGACTTGTTATATTAGAAGCTGTTAACTGCTATTATAGACCAATAAATACAATATATAACCTAAATATAAACTTTTATTAATTATAATACTTTTAATTATAATTAACTTTTATATTATAATACTTTTATTTCGGCTAAAGATTCAACGATGTGAAAATATTAGATGTCAGATACCGAAAACAGACGACTCTTTATATTTGGAAACCAAAAACTAATGTTATAGGCAGATAAAAACAATATATGTATAGCTGATACAACTATAACCACTGGTTTTTGGCTGGGGATGTAGGAATATGTCAATTTTGCAGATACCGATAACCGATTATTATTTTTATTTGGAAGAAAAAAATGAATAATTCAATATAAAACGATTGATACAAATCTTTTCTGTACCTGATTACAAATACAAAATGCAAACAAATACAGTGGACAACTAATTTTATATTAAAACGTATTTTTAAAACTTTAAAACTGTTTTACAATTATTTACAAATGCCAATTCTGTTGTCCTTTTTCATAAGTACACCTAGGATACCTTAAGCCTGAACTATTAATTTAACTTTAACCATTCAAGTTGTGTTTAAAGTTGCTTTGTATACATCTTTAATGAGACATAAAACTTAAAGCACCAGTTCAATATTTACCCATTCATCAGTATCTTCACTAATACACTCAACAAACAAACAAAATGACATGACAGACGAACATAATGACCTGGTTTAATAAATGTCGTAAATATAAAATGTTACCTAAATGAATTGCTTTAATGTATCTTTTAGGATCATTACCTGTCCTGGTGCAGTGGATGTGCAATCTGCATTTTCATGACATCCGCCACGGCTCTCCAGCTGACAGTTATTGATCTCCACACACAGACTTCCATCACCCGTCCATCCCTCCATACAAACACAGTTCACCTTTCCCGCATCGTATGAACACACAGCCTAAAAACAACAACAAAACCCTGATTTACATTCAACATGAAATCCAAACAGACTTAAATAATATCAATATTGTGCTAATTTTAATAGTGTACAGCACATATAATCTATTTTTCATACTACTTTCACTTGTTTTCAATATAAACATTCATAACGATTCCGTTTTAGTAATTTTTATGGATAAGTGTGAATGGGGATTGTTTTCACAACATTGTCGCTATAATGCAAAAGAATGACATTGTAGTTATATTTTTGTACCAGAAGGGGGCGTTTAAACGATTGCATTTTCAACAAAAGACTAATTTACGCAACAACATCAACGTTTTTACAGAAGTTTTTAAAAATTATACAGTTATCATCCATGTGAAAACTACAACTTAGTATTAGACGTGAGCGGGTAATTAACAACCAAAATAACAATGGTGGACCACAGGACTGCATGCGCACAGATGAACAGTGTTTCTTTACAAAGTCACAATACTACCTACTGGCCTGGCATGCAAAATACAACATTTTTAGTCATTATTGTGAACGGAGATCAGTGTGAATGAAGCAAAAATGCAAAGCGAAAGTAGTTTCATGTTTATTATATTGCTGTCCTGTAAACTTAACTGCAATATGATATGATATAGGGATGCACTGAAGTAGAAATATTTGGCAGACATAGATACTTGATACGTTTTTATATTTGGAAGCTGATAACTATTATTGCATACAGATAAATACAATATATAATTGATATATAAACTATCACCACTTTTATCACATTTGGAAGCCGATAACCGATATTATAAAACCAATAAATACAAACTAGAACTGATATATATATATAAAGTCTTATTACTGGATTTTGGCAGTGTGATATGGGGTATCATACCAAATGTTTTTCTTTGGGCTAAAAATACAGGTCTGATTAAAAGATTAAAATTTGATTAGAATTATTATTTTTTTATACATTACAAATTAAAAATGTCTATATAACCTATTATCTACTTTGATTTTATTCTCTTAAGCAGTAACTGCAAGTAGATAGAGATAAACTGGTCAATTACCTTGACCAGTTAATACAAAATATATCTAATATAACTGATATAACTGAGATAACCGATAATTAATTATATCTGAAAATCAATAATCAATATTCTAGGCCAGTTAATACAAAATATAACTGATATAACCAATATAACTGAGATAACAGATAACTTTTTTTTTGTATCTGAAAGTCAATAATCAATATTATAGACCAGCAATTATTGATATTATAGACCAGTAAATACAAAATATAACTGATATAACCGATATAACTGAGATAACCGATAATTCTTTATATCTTAAAGTCAATAAACAATAATATAGATCAACAATAATCAATATTTTAGACCAGTAAATACAAAATATAACTGAGATAACCGATAACTCTTTATATCTGAAAGTCAAAATTAAATATTCTACACTAGTTAATACAAAATATAACTGATATAACCAATATAACTTAGATAACCGATAATTATTTATATTTGAAAATCAAAAATCAATATTCTAGGCCAGTTAATACAAAATATAACTGATATAACCAATATAACTGAGATAACCGATAATTATTTATATCTGAAAGTCAATAATCAATATTATAGACCAGCAATTATCGATATTATAGACCAGTAAATACAAAATATAACTGATAAAACCAATATGACTGAGATAACCGATAACTCTTTTAATCTGAAAGTCATTCATTCATTCATTTTCTTTACGGCTTAGTCCCTTTATTAATCCGGGGTCGCCACAGCGGAATGAACCGCCGACTTATCCAGCATTTGTTTTACGCAGCGGATGCCCTTCCAGCTGCAACCCATCTCTGGGAAACATCCATACACACTTACTCACAAACACACACTATGGACAATTTAGCTCACCCAATTCACCTATACCGCATGTCTTTGGACTGTGGGGGAAACCGGAGCACCCGGAGGAAACCCACGCAACCGCGGGGAGAACATGCAAACTCCACACAGAAATGCCAACTGACCCAGCCGAGGCTCGAACCAGCGACCTTCTTGCTGTGAGGCGATCGTGCTACCCACTAGGCCACCGTGGCGCCCTAATCTGAAAGTCAATAATCAATATTATAGACCAGCAAAAATCGATACTACTGACCAGTAAATAAAAAAATAACTGATATAACCGATAACTCTTTAAATCTGAAAGTCAATAATCGATATTATAAACAGGCAATAATCAATATTATAGACCAGTAAATACAAAATACCACTGACATTACCAATATAACCGATATTACCGATAACTCTTTAAATCTGAAAGTCAATAATCAATATTATAGACCAGTAAATACAAAATATAACTGATTGAATCTATTATCACTGGCTTTTAGCTAGGGATGCACCGATATGAAAACTTTGGCAGATACCGATAACACATTACTCTTTATATTTGAAAGCCGACAACTGATGTTATAGACTGATAAATAAAATATATAGCTGATATTTAAACTATTATATATGCACTGATGTGGAAATTTTGGCAGATACAGATACGACATACCTCTTTATATTTGATAAAGCTGATAAGCAATATTGCAGACAAATAAGTACAATATATAATTGATATATGAAATATTATCACTTGATTTGGTTCGAGATATGAAATTTTGTCAGTTACCGATAACAAATGGCTGTTTATTCTTGGAAGCTGATACCGATATTATAGACCAATAAATACAATATATATCTGATATATAAACTACTACTATTGGATTTCAGCTAGAGATTCAAGTATGGTTAATACAGATACATAATAACGTTTTATATTTGGAAGCCGATAACAGATATTATAAACTGATAAATACAAACTAGAACATATATATAACTATTTCATTATAACATAACATTTAGAACATATTATAAACTAGATACATATATATAAAGCATTATCACTGGAATTTGGCAAGGGATGTAGCGATATAAAAATAGCTTTAATATATCAGATTTAAATGAGTAAATGAGTGCAGCTTCTGTATTTTTGGAGCAAACTTCATTTTAAATGTATTCTGCAAACTGCTGGCAAAGTGAAACTCCTCCATCTCACATTGGCGTCACAGCCTCCTCTCTGAGGCTGAAGGCAGGGGTTGGTTTCAGTGCAGGCGTAACCGTCTCCTTCATATCCAGGTAGACAAACACACCTACAACACAACATACAATAGATCAATGACATGACAAAGATAGAAGATCATTAACAGGTTAAACACAAAGACAAAGATACTGCTAGCATGCATGCTTCAATATAAAAAATCTATTGAAAATAATTTATATTTGCTAAATTAATAAAATATATACAATATAAACTGCCAAATGTTTGCTCAAAATGCTGTCTAAAATAAAATTACAAAAAAATACTAATATAGTTCAAATAAAAATGAAAACTGATTGTAAGAAATATTGCTAAGCTACGAAGTATGCTATCCATCTCAGATGCAGAAAGGCTAGTTCATGCTTTTATGACCTCTAGGTTGGATTACTGTAATGCTCTGCTCGCTGGTTGCCCAGCCTCCTCTATTAACAAACTTCAGCTAGTACAAAATGCAGCCGCCAGAGTTCTTACCAGGTCTAGAAAATATGATCATATCACCCCAATTTTATCCTCTTTACATTGGCTACCTGTTAAGTTTCGTATTGAGTTTAAAATATTACTTCTTACCTATAAAGCATTAAATAATCTAGCTCCTGTTTATCTAACCAACCTTCTGTCTCGCTACAATCCAACCCGCTCTTTAAGATCTCAAAAGTAAAGGGGGTCGAGCCTTAGGGGGTCGAGCAAAATTAGCATTTTTCTCAACCATCTTTTGTTTATGATCAGTTATTTTAGTTTAATGATGATGAAAATAACCTATTATTTGCATTAAGGGTAAAATTACTGAAACTACAAACAACAACCTGAGAAAAATGCCAATTTTAGATGGACATTTCAGACAGCACTTAGAGGTTTTTGCATCTAAACTCTTCATATGTACCCTAATTATCACAAATTTAAATAAAAGGTAAATAATAACAATAGTATTTTAACTAATCTTGCTAATTTCACAAACACATAAAATAAACAAACTATAAAAATAAAAAAAACACCAAAATAAATAAATAAAATAATTAAACACTGCAAAATATTTGCCCAGATTGCTTAAATAGAATGATAATAGTTCAAATAATTGCCAAACTTATGTTTAAAATAAAATACAATAAAATATAAAAATAAAAACTGCCATATATTTACAAAAATGATTCCCAAATAAAATACTTTAAAATAAAAAACACAAAATATTTGCCAAAAATTTGATAAAACCTGAATAAAACTTCACTGCAGTGTACAATAATCTACGGGTAAATTTTAAGCGACACTAACATGGTTTGTCCATTGACGTAGACGCATCTGGCGTGAATATGGCAGTGCAAGAGGACTCCGTCTGAATTGCAGGCGGTGGCTGTTTGGTCACAAAGTTCCCCTGAAAATCCCTCCAGACAAGATCCTCTTCGACACACTCCTGAACTGCCTGGCCTGTTGTCACACACTCCATGAGCACAGCGGCAGTCTACAGAAACAAGAACGAGTTAAGCTGACCATGATTCTGAAACACACATCGAAGAAGGAAATAAATGAGGTGTGTAAGTTCACCTTCGTCACAGTTTTCTCCATGTTTTTTGGGGTTTGAGCAGAGGTGGCAACCGACACCTGTAAACGCTGCTTCACATTTACAGGAGCCGTTCCCATTAATGCCATCGAAGCACTTCAGACAAATGGAAAATATAATTATAAAACGCAAAAATATATAAAAATACCTAAATACTTGCCCAAAGGTTTCTCTAAAATTAAATAAATTAAAAACAGAATAGAAAAGCTAAGTATTTGGCATTCTTATATAAACAGCAAAGCATTTAGCAAACAGTTTTTGAAAATAAATCATTTAAAGTAAAATAAAAACTAATATTTTCCCAAATGTTGTCTACAACAATATTAATTATAATCAATGAATCATATTTCCCAAATCTTTCCTTAAAATAAAAAACATCACTGGCAAATATGTTGAAATTGAATAGCAATACGGTTTTCCTAAATTGTTGTGTAAAATAAAATAAATCAAAAATAAATGTAAAAATGCCAAATATTTTCCCAAATTGTGATGTAAAAGTAATATAAAATGTAAATTAAGTGACAAAATATTTGTCTCCAAATTCTATTTAAAATAAATTCTGTATAAAATAAAAACTATTACCCAAATATTGTCACATTTTGAAATTAAATTAAATTAAATTAAATTAAATTAAATTAAATTAAATTAAATTAAATTAAATTAAATTAAATTAAATTAAATTAAATTGAATTGAATTAAATTAAATTAAATTAAATTCATTCATTCATTTTCTTTTCGGCTTAGTCCCTTTATTAATCCGGGGTCGCCACAGCGGAATGAACCGCCATTAAATTAAATTAAATTAAATTAAATTAAATTAAATTAAATTGTCTAAGTTGCATATTTCTTTTACTACTTAAGGCTGATTTAAACTTCTGCGTCAAGCGCATGCGTATACTCCGGCGCAGCCTTCATGCAGTCGCATACCCTTCGCCGTGGCCATCGCGCACCTCTCAAAAAATGTAACTACACGTCGCAACGACGCGTAGCACAAGCTCTGTGGTTGGTTCACTTTGTATCTCTGACGAGTATGGAGGGTGAGAGATGTGCGAACCCGTTGGAGCGAGTGTTTACAAGTGTCGAGTTCCATGAAGGAGCTCCAGATGGAGACTGTTGTTTTGTGTTTACCTTATGGTTAAAGTTGTTGCATGTTCGCCGGCTCCCGCCTCAGAACGAGCTTGTTTTAGCTACTTGTACATTAAGGTAGCATTCAGAAAAAACAAAACGCTAGCGAAGAAGCACGACACAGAGGAACATAAAAATCTCGCTGCCAGCTAGCGTTTTAAGCGTTATTACAGAGCAACATAAACAGCGCACAGAAGTATAAATGCAGGCGCCGTGGGTCACGCCGATCACTCGACGTAGAAGTATAAACCAGCCTTTAGAGGAAAATACAGCCCTTAAACAATTTGCTCAACAATATAAAGCAAATAGCTGATCAGGCATTTCAAACTTCATTTTAGTTCTAAACAAAACACAAAAAGCACATTCCCTGTGAATATATCAGGGTATTAACATACTTACAGTCCCTTTACTATAACATGGGTTTTGGAAACCTCCAATGCATGGCTTACAATCCGGCCCATAGAAACCTCTGCAACACTGTGCTGACTGAAAACAACATCACCAACATCACACAACCTTCCATATTCATACAGATTACACAATAATAATGCACATATATTACGTAGCATTTTATTTAATTATTTATTTATTTATTTATTTCAGACACGATTAACCACGATTCATTTTTTCCCAGCACTAGAAATACATCAAATCTTAAAACATTATTTTGCGTATTTGCTAAATACATTAAAACAACTACAACTAAAACAAGAATGAATAACGACATTTTTTAAAATGGAGAATGAAGCACAAAAATAAGAATTCTTTCGATTTTTATGTGTAATGCAAAAATATCAACTAAAACTACAATAGTATTTATATTGTGTTTGTATGTGGTATCGGAGTACGTTTTCGTACCTTCTCTGTAATATTGCAGTATTTGGCACAGCCTTGCTCCAAAATCGAGTACGACCATTGTCGATCAGGAAGCGGCTCGCAGCCTTCAAAACGACCTGGCTATTAAAAGGAAAAAAAGTGACTTCTCTTCATTTGTAACTGTAAATGTTGACTATAGATGTGTTAATAAGTGAAATAGCCATTCAAATCAACAAATACCAGCTCAACACTTCCAGGTGGACATTTTGTCTCATAGAGATGACTACATCGGACACAGGAACCCTATGAAGAATAAAGTGATTATACTATAAGTTGTATATTTTTAGTAATACTTTTCAATGATAATTTGCTTAGAATATGCACATGTTGATTACTTGATTTGCTAAAAATGTAAGTGTAGTCCTAAAAATACTACTAATAAACGGCACCTACAAACGAGATCCTGCTACTGTTAACTTCACAGCGATGGGGCATTATGGGAACTATGGATGAAGGTACAAGAACTCCATCGATCAGGTGAATGATCCCATTAGATGCAACGATGTCTTTGGTTTCGAGAGTTGTTCCTTTGTCTCCCAGAAAAACTCTCCCCTGCGGGTTGATGGAGAGAATGTGAAATCAACAGCCACATAATTTTCACTTTCTCATTAACGCAATGCCATAAAGTCGCCAAATTTTGTGATTTTACACGTAATGAGGCTCCGCATATTTGTACCAAAGTTCATAACATTTGCTCATTCTCATTTAGAGTAATCACCAATTAATGCAATAAACTTACATCGTCAGAGGCATTGATCCTCAGGATCTCATTGGCCATGGTTGTGATCTCTGACATGCTGGCGAGCTGGTCTACAGTGATCTAAACCAAAGATGTTTGATGATATATGTTAACCATAGCTTCCCTATTAGAAAAAAATTACCATACAGGTTTCTAACATTTAAATGTACATTTTACACTCGATGATAGATTCTAATTGTTCGGCCTTTTGATTTGGAAAAGTGTGGTAGTGGGCTTTGTTTTGAATGCATTTCATACCACCTTGATTGTTTATTCATTCTCCTTGTTTATTTTATAAAGAATTGCCAAAAATAAAATACATTAAAACTAAGATTATTATAGCAAACGAAATTTATTCCAAAATGAGGATCTTTCCAACAAAAATGTATGAAGCGGCCAAAAATTATGTCTGACCCATGTCCACTTCCTTTCTTCTGGCAAACTGCCATCCCATTTACCACACCTTTATGATGTTTGCTATAAACAAATTGAAAAAAACACACAAATAAATAATTTTTAAATGAAAATTTTAAATAACAGTACACTAATCCTATTTTACAAACTAGTTTATCTCTTTTTTTAAAATCAAATTTAAAAGTTAAAAATAACTAAAATACTAATAACCAGAAATTATTTAATGATACAATATCAAAATGGTCTAATATTTCTAAACCCCTATCATTTAAATAGCAACACACTTGTTCTGTGGGTCATTGTGATCCATGAGACAATTATTATAAACCAGTTTCAGAGATAAGGTTGTAATAGGAATAATATATATCTATATATTTTACATTATGTCTATTAGCTTGGATGCTATCTTTATGCTAGTCCAATCAAATGCATTCTAGAATGAGAATGAACCTCCAGCTAGCACTACTGACTTGCATTAATATGGTATGCTGGCTGTGACATAAATAGGCATTTTTTGCTAATATGCTAATGTGTTCCAATTTGAAGATAATTGCTTTTCATACTCTTTGGTGTAATCTTTAAAGTGTATTTTACGAGTGCCTCGTTTCAAGGTCAAAATGACTGTTGGAAACCAATCAGCACTTGCTTTCAGATGTCAAAGAAAGACTCACTGCGGCCAGGGAGAAAATGTGGTGTTTCAGAAGAGTCTGGAGCTTTTGTTTGGCCTTTATTACAAAGAGATGAAAAAAACAATGTGAGTTTCATGAACAAATGTATCAATACCTACAAATTTGATTAAAGTCGGCATGAAATGGAAGTTACGATCATTCTTTTCCCCCCTTTTGGGACGTACATTGGATTGAAACTGTTACTAAAATGAGAATCAATGTAGGGCCGGACATTATTTCATCCTTTGGGAACTGATTTGATTAATGGACGATAGCTGTTGGTAAGAAAATGTAAGAAGATTTGAATGCCAGTTTACACTTTGATTACTGCACACCGCATACATCCTGGGCCACCCTAAAGGACTGATAGTCCCACCCTGAAGGTCTGATAACCAGCTATAAATGACTGATAGTCCACCATGAAGGTCTGATAAACCCC
>CAIGQQ010037719.1:4058973-4093550 GCA_903798035.1 Danio albolineatus
ACCTTAGCAACCATAAATCAGTGCCCCGGCAACCACCCGACAAATGTGCTAAACCCCAACAACATGCTAAAAACCAATCAAAACACCATGTCAATTAACCAGAAAATCTTAGCAACTATATACTTAACCACAAAACACTTTGGCAACTATAAAGCACAGAATACCTTAGCAACCATAAATCAGTGCCCTGGCAACCACCCACTAAAAATTTTTGACCCCAACAACATGCTAAAAACCATTCAAACCCCCCTGACAACCAACTACAAAGACTTAGCAACTGTATACCCAGGCAGAGAACACCTTTTCAGCCATAAAGCACAGAACACCTTAGCAACTCTAAACCAGTTACCTGGCAACCACCAACAAACAGGGCTGACATACTAAAAATCATTCAAAACACCCTGGGAACAGCTATATTTCAAAATGCAGAACACCTAGCAACCACACACCAGTAATATAGTTAAAACATCTAACCAACACAATGCAGAACAAATTACAGTGTTATTGAAGTTACAGCCTTATTGAACACATCAAAGCACAAGCTAAAAAAACAATGGCCCTTATTTAATAACCAACCATCCAGGATTTCACTGTAACAAACTACACAGGGTGTCCAGCATGACCTTCACTCCGGCCAAAGTTTGACTACCAAGAAATAACAGGAAGTGACACGGTCAGAGCGACAATGCCCAGTGACGGACATGTGAATTAAATAGCAAATGTTTCCTGCCCTTTTCCACTTGTGTAACAGCAGAAGTATAAATTACAGCGCTGAAAAATATGAGCGTCGTCAGTTTCCCTGTACCATAGTGGGTTTTTTTCTTCCTCCGCATGACCTCGTGTGCGTGTTTGCTAACTCTCTACTAAACGTTCAATCGGGCCGTCAATGTTTCAGCAACAGGCCCCTTCCTCAAAGCAGGATCTAATATTGCTGACTCTTAGTCTTCGAGGGAACAACAAGGACTGGAGACAGGAGAAGAGGTTATTTTTTTCGCTTTGCTCAACCAGGCTTTTGGTTTGTCAAGCTTTCGTTTGTCATCTATGTAGGTCAAAGACAAGAAGTCCCGTTCTAAAGTTTGCAAAAAGAAACTAAATATATAATTATTAGTTTACAGACATACAAAACATATTAAATGTCTGTAAATTGTCATATTGGGTTAAATAATGTTCCATTGTCCAAGATATACTTTTTAAAAACGGAAATATGCTTATCCTGACCAATGCTTATTAAAATATATAAGACAGGTCTTATTAAATTTAAGCCATTGCTTTTAGAGTGATTAGTTGTATTTAAAAAAGTACATCTGTTGCTTTTAAAATGATTAGTTGATTTTACTTATAAAAAATAAGAAACCCTGTTGCTTTTAAAGCAATTAGTTTAAGTTACTTTAAGTAATAAGTTGTTTTTATAAAAAGCAGGTAAACCTGTTGCTTTTAAAGCGAATAGTTGACGACTTATAAAATAGTGAGTAAATCCTTTGCTTTTAAAGTGATTAGTTGATTTTACTTATAAAAAGTGAGTAAACCTTTTATTTTTTAAAGCGATTAGTTGACTTGTAAAAAGTGAGTAAAAATGTTGCTTTTAAAGTGATTAGATTTTTCTTTTAAAGTGATTAGTAAACATAAAGTTTAGTTGACTTTACTTCTAAAAAAGGGAGTAAAACCGTTGCTTTTAAAGCAATTATTTGACATAAGTGAGTAAAACCTGTTGCTTTTTAAAGCGATTAGTTGACTTCACTTCTAAAAAGTGAGTAAACCCGTTGCTTTTAAAGTGATTAGTTGACATAAGTGAGTAAACCTGTTGCTTTTAAAGCGATTAGTTGACTTCACTTGTAAAAAGAGAGTAAACCTGTTGTTTTAAAAGCGATTAGTTGACTTTACTTGTAAAAAGTGAGTAAACCTGTTGCTTTTAAAGCGATTAGTTGACTTTACTTGTAAAAAGCGAGTAAACCTGTTGCTTATAAAGCGATTAGTTGACAAAAAAGTGAGTAAATTCGTTGTTTTAAAAAGTGATTAGTTGACTTTACTTATAAAAAGTGAGTAAACCCGTTGCTTTAAAAAGCGATTAGTTGACATAAGTTAGTAAACCTGTTGCTTTTAAAGTGATTAGTTGACTTTACTTATAAAGTGAGTAAACCTGTTGCTTATAAAGCGATTAGTTGACATAAAAAGTGAGTAAATCTGTTTTAAAAAGAGATTAGCTGACAAAGTGAGTAAATCTGTTGCTTTAAAAACGATTAGTTGACTTTACTTATAAAAAGTGAGTAAACACGTTGCTTTTAAAGTGAATAGTTGACTATGAAAAGTTAGTAAAAGCAAGTACTCATTTTTAGTAACTAATCACAAAATTATTTTTTAAGATTTTCTCCTAAATTCGCAAGATACTTTTAGCATTAGGATGTTTTGTGAAAACTGCTGCTTTTTTCCCCTCATATAAACTATTGTTACACTGAATGACATTTTATTTGGTCTTTCTTGGTCTTTCAATCATAGCACAAATGGATTATAGGGAATTTTTTTTGCTTACTGACAGGTTTCCTGATATACACCCATGAACAAAAAAAATATTTTAAGAAAAATGATTAAAAAAAAAACATTCACGGCCTGAACACACGCATCTCTCTTTTGTTGTAGACTTTGTTCCATTTTGTGAATCTAACTAAATATGTGGCCATTAAATCAGAAAGAAACTGATACATTTACTTACATTTATTTTAAAAAAACTTGAAAGTGCATGATCAGTCGGATCAATTCCCATGGTGAGTAATCTCGTGAAGCTGAAAGCGCTCTGTAAACATGTGCTTGGTGCTCGTCCGTTTCAATACCTGTACAAACAAATCCACGGATTCGTCTCAGAAATACTATCTAAAATAGGAATAACACTTTAAAACTGCATGTACATAAAAACAAGACTATACATATATATATATATATTACCTTTCATTAAAAGCCATCGATCTGAAAGTCAGTTTGTTGCCATGAAACAACAAATGTATGCAAAAGAAAATGTAAAATAACACTGTAGCACGTAAGTTTATAACAGACGTTTCACATTTCATGATACAAAGCCGATTGTACACAGCAGCAGATAAATACGTCTGAAAAACAGCAAAAGAGCATAAGTTTGAAGCCTGAGACAAAAATATTACACTCGTGTGGACTCTACAATACAGCTTCCCAGGATGCATTGTGTGAAAACGAAACAAAAACGAAAAAAAGGGGGTGAATAATCCTCAAATCTCTAATGTTTTTCATGCGTTAGCCTGTTAGTTCGACCGGTAGCTCTCGGCTGCACAGCGCCTCCCATTGGCGAGCCAGAAGCGATATTAGCCGCTCTCTACTGTCTGCTCCGGGTACAAAAATACACCATTGTACTTCGCCCTCAGCTCCTCCAATCCCCTGCGTCCTTTCGCTTTTGCCGTCAGCGTCCGCAAAATGGTCCATAGTGAGATGGCACAAAAGATCCGGTCCAGGAACGTCGTCGAAAACCAGCGTAAGGGCTTGCGGGTAAGTCTGGTAGCCCATTAGCACGCGGTCAAGATCGCGTATGCGCCGGGCGTCCGTTAGCCGGTACTTGTCTCTTTGTGGTGGCTCTTTTGCGAATTCGGGGAGCGGGTAACTAATATGGTCTTCGTCCAGAAGGAAGACGTCCGTGCTGGTGAGTATGAGAGTTTTGGGTTGCAACACGGTCTGGTTCGGTCCTGGAACGACGTGGACTTGGAAAACCAGTACGTATAAAAGGATGTTGAAGGAGGTTTGTGCCTGCGGGGTCTTTCTCTCAGCCACAATGAAGGTGAGGTCTCCGATTTCTTCCTCGCTTGGATATACAAACTTTACCTTGCTAGAATGGACCAGTTCGTAGTTCTCCATCTTGCCTGAGATAAATTGAAGAGAAAATCAAAATGACATCAAAAAGTGTTTGATAAACCAGTTTCCCCAAGCCTGTTCCTGAAGGCACACCAACAGTACACATTTTCAATTTATTCTTTATAAAACACAGGTAGATTAACTCATCAGAACATTAGACGCGACTGCAAAACCTGAGGTTAATGGGTCAGATAAGACGGACATCCAAAATATATACCATTGGTGTGCCTCTAGAAACAGGGTTAAGAAACACTGTGATAAACATCCAGTCAAAGACTATGGAAAAGACAATAGAGCAATATGAATTTTGGTCAAGTCTTAAAATGGTGCCTTGCTTTAAAGGTGCTGTATGTAAATTTTTGGCTGTTCTAAAGCATAAAAATACCACATGTTTGCAGATATTTAAGAAACATGCTAAGTGAACATTCTTGTTTATCTGAAAAACAATGCTAAAGTCAGATATTCTGCTTTGAAAATGTGTTTTCCGTGCTGGAACGATGTCTTTGTTGTGGTTATTTTAATCTGCCCAATGCCAGTTTAGCCAATTATATTTCAGCACCCCGGGTTTCCTTGGTGGAAAACTTTGTATTTCTTTTATTGATTCAGAAAGGCTCTGAAAGCATGCGTCCGTGACTGAAATGCGACCTCCGGTGTACAGTAGCAGACTCCGAAATGAGACGCATGAGGTTATTAATTAGCAAATAATATAAATATTACGAATGTAAACATTAGGTGAGCAAGTTACATTGTCCTAACAACATACTTCGTGACGAGATACACGGTGATAAGCAATTTGGCTGTTTGCACCAGACGAAACATGACAGAAATTTAAATACAGCCATTCAGAAGCACAGAATATGCACTCAGACAAAAAAAGCTGACAAAACGTCTTGAAATACAACATCTGAACACTATTTTTAGGTATTTTAACTACATTATGAGTAGAATAATTGACTCCAGTGTGTTAAATTATAAAAAAAAAAAACACTCCATGACTCGATAATCCACCTTAGTTGTGCATTATTTTTTTTCCAAATAATTCAACTCAATTCAAATCTTTCCCTAAATAGTAACATCTGATAACCACTATTTATCATTAAAAGTTGAATAAAATAAACTTTAATTAAATTGTTGATCTCATTTTGGAAAATAAATTCATTTTTCAAGAGCGACAGGATTTGAGCTTTTGTGTCTGCCATTTCAGCCAGTTTCTCAAGTGATTTCTAACCACTACATGAGAAGCCAGGCCTTCTCGCAATAGTCTTTGCCATAGATTGTTGCAAACATTTAGCCACTTACTGTACATCCCACCGTGAGCAACAAATGTTTGTGTAAAAATGTGTAAACAAAATATTAAAATTGAGTTTTAGTATAGATTTCAAACTAAGCAAGATGCACTAAATTGTCCATCAAATTCGGCAGAGCTCATTTAAAACAAAACCTTTTCCATGCCTGCTCCTTAGCACCCCATCCCCCAGTAACTTCAACTGAATGTAACACTAACGTTTTTTGGCATATTTAATACTATGAAGCTACTCATTTTACTGTATCAAGTGCTATACAGCTACACAAGACGTGATTTAACTTAATTAACTGCAGAGATCAGATCTAAGGTTACCATCAGATGCTTTCTTAAATGCTGTTTTCTCACTGCTGTCCCTTTAGTTGAATTATGTTCAGTGACTCTCAGCACTGTGGGCGCATTTGGATGTTTGCTAACTGTATACCGCTGCCAAAGTGCAGTAACAATGCCAGTCAGACTTGTTGTGGGTAGATTGCGGAGTTGGTTTCTACAAACAAAAACTGGACCATCACAAGACTAAACAGTTCTCACAAAGTACATTTTAGGCCTTGCCCAATTTTTTTCCAAATATGTACTGCACTAGGCTTTGAACTGCAGTGTAGGTTAATGAAGGCCTTAAGCAGTCAGACCTGTGCTCTTGTTTCCAAACTGCGAGTAGAAATCCTGCTCTGAAGGTTCAGGAGAAGGAACTTTCTCTAGAAGTGATAAAACCATCATTAGCTGCTGGAGGAAGCGATGCGTGCCGTAACCATCACGGGTCAGACAGGAAATGATGTGATCAGCTGAAGGCCCTTTGAAGAAAGAAAAAAGAATCTCTTATATCTTTATAATTAAACTATTTTAACTGTTTTGGTTTTATTTGGGCATCAACATTTTGTAAATTACACCTTTTGCACTTGCATGTTTGGTTGCAAAACATACAAAAAAATGCAACTTCCATCAGATATACTCCAGAAAATGCAAAGAATGTGAGTTTCTAGCCAAAGGCGTTTTCTCCAGAGATACGAAATAAAACATTAGCAGTTCTTTGGTGCACAAATTAATTTATGAAACTGCTTTCAGATCAAAAGGACTTCCGAAAACACATTTAATGGCTTGCGCTTGAAATTATATTAGCTGAAAGATCGTTATAATCTGCGTTGGCTTGATAAATACAGCGTAAGCCTGGACTCGTTTAAAAAAAAAAAAACTGAGTCGTTTTATTGGACACAAACTCACCCATGACCCTGAAAAATTGATCAAACAAGCCCACATTGACACTCTGCAGGTCCTTCAGTTTGAGGGTGAAGCAGAAGGAGACGAGGAAATCTGTGTCCTTGTGCTCGGACGGTTGCCAGGTCCACATCACTGCAAGATCAATCAATTTAATGAATCAATGTTAACATTTTAGACTGACGATCACAACAGAATATAAATCGCGCACACTCATCGGCGACTTCACAAGGTTTACACGCTCAGCTGCTTGGTAATTCAAATATCTAATCAGCCAATCACAAAAAAAAAAATTCCAAGTGTTTATCAGACATGCAAACTCAGCGTCAGAATGGGGAAATCAGTGATTTAAGTGACTGAAAATTGTATGTGCCAAATGAGCTGTATGAGTTTTTCAGAACCTGCTGATCCACTTGGATTACAGAGAATGGTCAGAAAGAGAAAAAAAATATCAGTGGAAAAAGGCCAGACTGGTTCATGCTGATAAAAAGCGGACTCAAAAAACACTTCTAACAGCTATGATCTGCAGACAAGCTCTCCAAAAATGGACAAAATCAAATTAAGAAAAGTTTGCCTGGTCTGATGATTCTCAATTTTTGCTGCATCATTCGGATAGTAGGGTCCGAATTAGGTGTAAAAAACAAGAGAGCATCCGGACATGCATCAAGAGTTCAGCCCCGTAGTACCAATTGTGCATCATTTATGGCCATTCCACTGAGTGGTAAGTTTTGGTGCAATACGGTACACATTTATGTTCATTTCCACTGTCAGATGTACCAAATAAAGTGAAATAAGGTGTCACATCTACGACACCAAAAAATTAAGTTGAGCCGAAAAAAACTAAAACTGGCCTGTGAGTGTATGTGAAGTGAGTGAACGGCTTTAGAAAACACAACACAGCCAACAACAGAACTTACTTAGAATGCATCGCTGTAACATCAGTTTTATCATGTGACACCGCAGCCCTGATGATTTGACTTAAACATATATCTTTTTTACCCCTTTTTCTGGAAATATTGACAAATGTTCTAATTATATTGCGATATTTCAGATTTTCTGATTCTCAAAAGTGGTGCAAAAAATGTGTTTTGTGATTTAAATACCTTAAAAATTATCATATTGTTTGATCTATGATGGGTAATGGGCACCGCCAGGTTAGTCTGTGCTGCAGTGGAGAGATTAGAGCTGCTGGATTTATAGCATGTTAATTCGTCAACTTATCCTAAATAATAGGGCTGTGACGGTAATGGATTTTCTGTTACCGCGGTGATGAAGCAAAAAATCAAGCAGTATGTCCATTAACAAAGCATATATATATATATATATATATATATATATACACACACACAGGGCTCAATTTGTGCCACAACATGCCGGATCTGGAACCTCTGATTCGGCACCTTATTTTACCGATGCCCGCCCTCAACAGCCCTCCTTCCCCATCCGCTGTTCACTTTCACTTTCTTCGGCGACTCCCCAACGCTCTTTACTTTCTTCGGCGACTTCCTAACGCTCTTTTCTCTCTTTGTGATAAACAGTGATAATAAAGGCTGCTCTTTTAATTTTAATCTTACAGTTAACAAAGATACATTATTCGAAACTGATTATTTCAATTTTTTAATTTATATTATAATTGTATTTAGCAGACGAGTTTGTGTTTTGGCTGTGGCATATAGCGGACCCAAAGGCACATCACTTCACCTCAAAGGTTATTCGCTATTCTTATTTTTTGTAGATAACTGACCAACAAAAACTAAAATACAAAACGAAATTCGTTTCAAAAATATTTTTCTTCTGACAAAAATATATGAATTGTATATTTTGTACGTCCCCATCCCCTACACAACTGTGCAGTGTTTGTTTCGCCCCATGGGAAAAAAGGATTTATTAATGCTCCACTATAATTGCTGCTACATAAACCCCTGTGATATATTGGCTACATTTCTTATAAACTTCTTTATACAAAATTATTATAAGCTATAGCTGACTTTAAATAAGTCAACATATATGCTATTGTCATCTCATCACCACAGTCGCAGCATGTGGTCTGTTTATAGCTTCTGTAAAAAAAAAAAAGACCAGCCTTTTAGCAAAGCCTATATTAATATACTGATATTCCTGTGCCAGTTTGACACTGTACATTAAACTGAGAATAGTTTAACTACTTCACAACACTCCGTCACCTGAACTCAGCTCGAGAGAGAAGGAGAAAAAGGCAGCGCTGAGTTAATACAATATTCTCAGGTCATAATCCTTAAAATAATGACTTGTATTAAAAATGTTGATAAAGGGTTTGGGATATAGGAATTACAGCGGTGCATTAAAACTGCTTATTTTCTGTGGAGCGATTGATTTGAGTAAGTAGGCTTGCTTTATTAAAATAAGCTTGAAATATAAACAGCCTGTGCCGGTTATTAAAAAGGATTCAGTCAGTGTTTTCGTTTTATAATCTAAATTTGTAATTTAAGTGGAAAATATTCAGGGCAGGCCTTTTATTCCTTTGATTTAGTTTATTCTGTTTTTCTATACAATCCTGAAAGATTCACGAGCAAAAATATATAATAACTAAAAATGAACGGTAACCACATCACCGCAGTTGACATCTCATTATGGCGGTATGGCGGTGATGCGGTTATCGTCCGGAGTGGCTGGAAGAATAATAAACATTCTAGAAACCTAAACAGTGTTTATCTGATGTGAATAAGGCACACAGTCAGTTTATGTTTAAAAATGACTATTATTGCCATCTCCACAGACAACAGGGTGTATCTTGCATCCCGTAAAGTTATTAGTACTTCTGTATATTTAAATATCTGAAACATAAAACAAATGGTATTTGTTTAAAAACACTGTGCCACGTGTGTCTTTCTCTGGCTCAGCACAAGCCATCCACATTTGAATTCCATCAGAGCAGATTTGAATTTAGTAGCCGATCATGTGACACGTTGAATATTCAAATCACACCGGTGTGATCAAAGGCTTAAATAAAGATCTGCTCACTTGATTGGTTGGTAAGCGAGGATGCGCTGTCATCCAGAATGAAGTAAATGGCTTTGTTGGACAGCAGGACACAGGCTGTCGTCTCCACATCAGGAGACCTGTAGAAGAGCACAGATGTCCACAGGATGTGCTTGAGCTCCTCGTTCTCCATCTGCACACAACAACATGAACACAATCAGTTTTTTAGCTCTTCGTCACAAAATACTGCAGTTTATTCAGTGCTGTCTGCTTACAAAAGCATGTTTCACCACATCTGCCCAATTTTTTGTCACAATACATTTGGTGAAGAGCGATGATTTGTAAATGTCACGCCCAAATGTGCTGGAAAAATAATTAATTCCGTTAAACAGAAATTGGGGGAAAAATATACTGGGAGGCTAATAATTCTGACTTCAACTGTATGTGATGTTCACCAAAATATACGCAGAGGATCTTTCAGACACAGCTTTTCAAAATGGTGGAACAACATGTCCATTGTCTGGCTTTCTTTGTTTTTCCGTCAACATGACACCTAGTGCAAAACATGCTGCGCCGATAGCCATTGTTTCTTTAAGCTCTTGTTTCTGGCAGTCAGTCACTAGCGCTGCATTGACAATGACATCATGCATATCATTAAAGATAGCATGCAATAACTGGTCTTGTATATTTTTCGTCAATTTTCTTAAAGTTTAAAGGGAGAGTTCACCCAAAAATGAATTTACTCATCATTTTCTCACCTTCAAGTGGTTCCAAACCAAAACACTAAAGATTATATTTAGCAAAAAGCTAAAAAACCCGTTAAAATCTTTTATTCTGTTCTAGAAGAAAGTCAAACAGGTTTGGAACAAGTAGAGGGCGAGTAAATGATGACAGAATTTGTAGTTTTGGGTGAACTATCCCTTTAAGGTGTCGAAAATCGCATTAGGGCCTTTAGGCAAGAAGCTGATGAAACGCCAACGGCAAAATATACTATGCTGCGCTGCAACCTTCTGCCACAGGAGAATATGCTAAATAATTTAAGTATCATTGTTTTACGGTGTGCAGTTTTAAAGTATCAAACAATTCCAGATGCAACTCTTCTTCTGGTGTTAAATGACATCTTCTGTAACTTTGGTGAGAGACTGAATGCTTACACTTACCGGCCACTTTAGTAGGTACACCAGTCAAACTGCTCTTTAACACAAATTTCTAATCAGTCAATCACATGGCAGCAACCCAATGCATTCAGGCATGTCGACATGGTCAAACCGATCATCAGAATGAGGAAGAAAGGTGATTTAAGTGACTTTGAATGTGGAATGCTTGTTGGTGCCACAGGGGCTGGTCTGAGTATTTCAGAAACTGCTGATCTACTGGGATTTTCACGCACAACCATCTCTAGGGTTTGAATGGTGCGAAAAAGAGAAAATATCCAGTTCCAGATCCAGAGGTCAGAGGAGAATGGCCAGACTGGTTCGAGCTGATAGAAAGGCAACAGTAACTCAAATAACCATTCGTTACAACCGTGGTATGAAGAAGAGCATCTCTCAAAATTGGACAATAGAAGATTGGAAAAACGTTGCCTGGTTTGATGAGTTTCGATTTCTGCTGCGACATTCGGAGGGTAGGGTCAGAATTTGGCATCAACAAGCATGGAAGCATGGATCCATCCCACCTTTTATCAATGGTTCAGGCTGGTGGTGGTGGTGTAATGGTGTAGGGGATATTTTCATGGTCAACACCACAGCCTACCTGAATATTGTTACTGACCATGTCCATCCCGTTATGCCCACAGTGTACCCATCTACTGATGGCTACTTTAAGCAGGATAACGCGCCATGTCATAAAGCACGAATCATCTCAGACAGTTCTGTGGGCGCAAAGACTGGTTTCTTGAACATGACAATGAGTTCACTGTACTCAAATGGCCTCCACAGTCACCAGATCTTAATCCAATAGAGCACCTTTGGGATGTGGTGTAACCAGAGATTCGCATCATGGATGTGCAGCCACCAAATCTGCAGCATCTGCGTGATGCTATCATGTCAAAATGGATGAAAATCTCTGAGGAACATTTCCAGTACCTTGTTGAATCTATGCCACGAAGGATTAAGGCGATTCTGAAGGCAAAAACCTAGTCCAACCTAGTACTAGTAAGGTATACCTAATAAAGTGGCCAACGAGTGATTTATTCCTTCTTTGGCTATAGAAGGAAACACTTTACTTCCAGTTACCGTCACCGTTTATTTGACTTTATTTGAAACAAACCAAAAATATTGTGTAGTCTGAACCTGGCATTAGAGTCAAAGGTTAATTTTCTTGGACGATATTCATTATTTTATTTCAAGAATTGAGAATATGTCTATGAAAACAGGCACGCACATACACCCCTGACATGAACTGTAGTGCATAAATTATTCTAATTAGGACCTCTAATCGTGTCGCCAACTACAAATGTTAGAAGCGTTTGTTTACAGCTAAATTCATTCTAGGATATCCTGTAAAAACACGGCACTGATTGCACTGAGAATGAGTGGGAAAAGGTTTGGATTGTTGCCTTTTTGAAAACAAGGCAGCTGGCCAAATGTAACAGAGTCAAAGTAAATAAACAAATGCACAGGAGCCAAGGGCGCACAGAGGAAGAGGGGGGAGGGCGACTAAAAGGACATAAATTGAGGAATATACAGTTTTACAACACCACGGAAACTCAAGGGATTACAAAAAAACATCTATAAAGAAAACCACGGCACAATAATTGAGGATATTTGCTCGTAGCCAGTGTTGGCTAAATTACTTCATAATAATAATTGAAATTACTCTTCTAATGGCTTTGTCTGAAAAGTAACTTAATTACTCAAGAAGTAACTGAATTACTTGACTAAGTACTAAAAATCCAAATAAACAATGCATAGACAATTAAACTCTTAATTACATAAATTTGAGTCAAACAGGACATTTTAGTTTTGTAAAAAAAACAAAAACATTTAAAATTAAACAAAACATGCATCAAAACACAAAATGTTTTAAATGAATGAAGCTAAATTCCTACATATCATATTTTGCCACCTTTTTTAAACATTTCATTGTTAGATGTGCAATTGTCGGACAAATAAAACCTTCTTTAGTGGACACAATTCAATGATTATGCAAAATATTTTGGAAATTAATTTCACAAGCACACACAAACACATACATACAATAAAGCCGCGGTCACACTAGACTTTTCTCCCCATAGACTTCCATTCATATGCACACAAATGCGTCAGACTGGAAACGCAAGCTCGTACGACCAGTTTCGTAGTTCGCTGCGGTGTAAAGTTCAAGCATGGTCAACTCTTACCTGCGAAATCACAACATGTGACTGCGCAAGACCAATCGAAGATCAAAATATGACCTCTCTGGACAGAAATTTATTATATGGACCAATCGCTAGCTTTTTAAACAGCTCTGCTTCTCTGAATATACACTCAACGGCCACTGTATTAGGTATACCTGTCCAACTGCCCGTTACTACAAATTTCTTATCAGCCAATCACATGGCAGCAACCCAATTAATTTAGTCATGTAGATATGGTCAAGACAATCTACTGCAGTTCATACCGAGCATCAGAATGGGGAAGAAAGGTGATTTAAGTGACTTTGAACGTGGCATGGTTGATGGTGCCAGACGGGCTGGTCTGAGTATTTCAGAAACTGCTGATGTACTGGGATTTTCACGTACAACTATCTCTAGGGTTTGCAGAGAATGGTCCAAAAAAGATAAAATATCCAGTGAACAGCAATTCTGTGGGCGCAAAGACTGGTTTCTTGAACATGACAATGAGTTCACTGTACTCAAATGGCCTCCACAGTCACCAGACCTCAAACCAATAGAGCACCTTTGGGATGTGGAGTAACCGGAGATTCGCATCATGGATGTGCAGCCGACAAATCTGCAGCAACTGTGTGATGTTATCATGTCAATATGGACCAAAATGACTGAGAAATATCTCCACTGAATCTATGCCACGAAGGATTAAGGCAATTCTGAAAGAAAAAGGGGTCCAACCTGATACTAGTAAGGTGTACCTTATAAAGTTGGCATACATACTGGAATTGTTGAATTTATGTATAGTATTTAAGGCGAGTGTATAATACTTAGCTAATAAAAATTACCTAAAAATCAAAAGTAATCCATTACTTACTCCAATACTTTATCCATGAATTGCTTTGCAACTAAATTCATTCACACTGCTGGTAAGAAATAAACTGCACAAGCAACTTGCCTCTGCTATGTTGTTGTGGAAGAAGTGCACTAGTTGGTCTCCCTTGAGGGACGAGATGAGGAGTAATGAGGAGGAGAGCGAGAGGTGTGAGGGACACTGGTTGTCCTCCATCAGCTGCTGAATGAGGGATTTGGCTGGATACAGCAGAGACAGGGTCAGATGGGGCCTTGGCACTTCCTGAGGAATGCTGTGAAAAAAAGTGTGTATATACTGAGAAAATGGCTAAAAATCAACGAGGCCTAATGAAAATGATTTAGTGGGTGATGTCAGTTAAGTGGGTGATGTTTCTCTACTCTGCTGCTTGCCTTATCCAGTAAAAATGTTAATCTGTAGAGTTTAGATTAGAGATAATTGGCAAGATCCAACGATTCCATATACAAGTCATGTACACTTGTAGGGTAGAGACCATTTATAACCTTCAATTCAATTCAAGGTAGATCTCCAGGAATAGGATTGGGCACCCCTGACCTAGGTATTCTGATTTCCTCCAACAGCAGATGAGGTGAAATAAAGGTCCTATACTGTCCCTAAATAGGGACAATTTAGGACCTTCAATTTACCTCATCTTCATGTCTTTGGGCAGTTGGAGGACACCAAAATTCCTAGAGCAGGGATGCCCAATCCTGTTCCTGCAGATCTACGGTCCTGCAAAGTTCAGCTCCAACCCTAATCAAACACAACTAAACCAACTTGGTAGGAGCACTTGTTGATTAAAGACAGGTATGTCTGATCAAGGTTGCAGATGAACTCCGCAGGAAGGTAGATCTCCAGGAATAGTATTGGGCATCACTGACCTGGAGTAGTGTCTCTCAACCATGTTCCTGGAGGACCAGCAGCACGGCATGCTTTTGATATCTCCTTTGTCTCTAACACCCATTACAGGTCTTTCAACCTCTACTAATGTGTAGACCTGAATCAGGTGTGTTTTGTCTTTCATGGGGATTGAAACTACATCTCTTTAATAACATTCCAAGTGACAGCTTAGGTTTATGGATAAATTGATCAGAAACTAGCAGAGGAGGTCAAAAGTTGCTCTTTAGTTTAGTCTACATGAAGACTACTACTAAGTTCCAGTTGGTGGATATTGAAGTTACATTCTGTAGTTGCAAGCTAGCCTACATATAGTCTGGAATATCTTACTACAGGGCACAAACGATAAAGACCTTTGCAGGAACTGAACCTACAACCTTTTAGTTACATTCAAGGTGACATTTAAGGAGGTCAAAAGTTGCTCTTTAGTTTAGTTCACATGAATACGCTAGTCTACATGTAGTCTGGAACATTCTTGCTGAATTCTTCTTCTACAGGGCACTACTGTAGAAGAAAACTACTGACGACCTTTGCAGGAATTGAACCTACAACCTTTTAGATAAATTCCAGGTGTTAAAAGGGCATTCATGCTATCATATATTTGAAAAATGAGATTTGCTCCTTTACCTGCTGGTAGGTATTCTTTGGGTAGTTGTTGCCGGAGTGGGACAATTGTGCACTTTCAAGTGTCCTTTCTTGGTGCACTGAAGGGTGATGGTCTTAATTTCCCTCAGATTGGACCGAAGCTGTGTGAACTCCCTCAGAAATGTGAACTTCTCTTGTGGAAGGGCAAAAACAATAGTCAGCCACTCATGACCTGCCATCAGCTCCAGGACATGGTCATCATAAAAACGGCGAGAGTTTGAGGCGGCTCTACATGAGCAGCCCTGCTTCGGGTCAAGGAGAGTGAATGAGAGAGGGATACGAATTACTTTAGAGCAGCTGCGCATTATGTTTGCTTCCAAAGAGTCCCGTAATGCAAGAGCAACAAAGTCTATCTTGAGGATACAGAGGTGTCGAGAGGTCAGAAAGAGGATCATGGGATTGGAGGTTTGGTCCTCAAACAAGCCTATCTGGGATAAAATATCTGAGTTCTTTGGAAACTGCGGATCATTGGAGACATTGCTGTCGGAGGTAGATGAGTCTAAATTAAGGAAATGGATCAAGTGTCCACCTTTCACACTGCTGTCACTTTCCTCAAAGTCCCAAGAGTTCAGAAACTGTCGGATGAAAGTCTGAGTGTTTGAGGAGTTCAAAACTTGCTCTTTAGTTTGGTCCACGTTAAGACTAACGTAAGAGTGGATCTCCTTTAGACTCTCGGCGCCTGAGAAAAAGAACCATTGTTTATTGCTTGATTTCACCTTCAATGAAAGGCAAACCTCAGGAATATCAAACTGAAAGGTCTCGATGTTGCTAAATGGGACAGCCAAGTCTATCTCAAGGTTTTCCATTAAGTCACTCCCTGGTTCCTCTGAGTGTGTGTGGAAAACCACAAAAGAGCTGTCCGTTGCCACCAAACAAGTTGGCCATTGCGTCAACCCTTCTCCAGCACTGATGCAAAGGCCCCAAACCACAATTTTTACATGATCGCTAGCAGATTCCTTTATATCCTCTGATCCCTTTTCTTGAATAGTAGACGAGGAGGAACAACCCATGATCTCGTTGGTGTCATCTAGTGTCATCTCAAAGTACCCATCTCCAGATTGAGGGCTGCCTTGATCTGTGGTCTCAAGAAATGTGGTTTTGCAAGGTACTGGGGTTGTTTCTACTCTATTAGACTGGCAGATGAGAGCAGAAAGTTGGTTGGTAAACTCTTGTTTGGTGGTAGTGTAGGACAGCAAGGAAGGAGGCACAATGAGATTCGAAAGACTTGTGGTCCAAGGTTTCCACTCTTCTTCACAGCAGCAGGAGCTATTGTGGAGTCAAAAACAAACGTAGGTTTTGGTTCAGCTGGGTTTAGCAATCTTAAACGTACAGTATTTCAACATCATTAACAATCTGTACTCTGCTGACTTGAGGGACTTGAAGTTGCAACAATTGGCAAATTCATTCATTCATTTTCGTTTCGGCTTAGTCCCTTTATTAATCTGGGGTCGCCACAGCAGAATGAACCACCAACTTATCCAGCATATGTTTTATGCAGCGGATGCCCTTCCAGCTGCAACCCATCACTGGGAAACATCTCAACACACTCATTCTCACACATGCACTACAGACAATTTAGCTTACCCAATTCACCTATACCACGTCTTTGGACTTGTGGGGGAAACCGGAACACCCGCAGGAAATAGGCAAACTTTACATAATTAATTTTAATACTAAACCTATTTCATTTAGGTTATAGGTAGGGCCAGACGGAATCTGCGGATATTTTTTGCCATTTCTGCGGAGTATTTTGTTAAAAATCTGCGGATTTATGCGGAATAATTCTGGGAGTATCATAACTAAAATCTTAATATATGAAATAAAAAGTAATACCTTTTTAAACTTTTATTTAATGTTTACAATGCGAATCCAATTAGATGCACTTTATTTGGTAAACAAAGCAAGTCTCTCGTATAAAATATCTATTAAAACACAGGAAACAGTACTTTACAAGCTGTACTGTAAATAAATCATATGAATATTTTCATATTCGTCAATAATATTACTGAAATTCATTTGAAAACTGATCAAATACACATTTACACACATTTACACCAGTAAATAAACCTAATCAATGATGGGCTAAAAATCTGCGGAAATCTGCGCGCGCAGATTCCGTGTGGCCCTAGTTATAGGTAACTTTTTTAACCAGAAAATCAAAAGTTTGGTCAATACACAATAGCCTATTCTTTGTCTTGTTTTAAAACCGGTCAAATGTTGTTGAGAAATTAACACTTTTAAAATTTCAGTATGCACATTTCAGTGACCACTATACAAAGAATACAGATATTTCATATTTAAATATGTTTCATAGCATTTAACTGATGTTGATCTACAACAAATTGATTGCCTCTAGTTGAATTGCATTATGAACTGCAGTTTAAAATATTCCATCATGCAATTTGCTTATTGAGAGCAATTTATTATGAAGCCAAAACACATTTTTGCATAGTAAAACAGAAATTTAGCACAACTAACCTGCTCTCAATGGTAACCTCTGAAGACAGTCTGGAATCAATTTGAGTTTGCACCTGCAAAAATGGACCAATGATGCCTTGTTTTTGTAGGAACGACAACATTAATGAATTAATTGTGCTATAACACCAACCGACCTGTGGGGCGACCTCACATGCTGAGCTGTAAACATCATAGCATCTCTGGGTAAGCGTAGAATCCACAGGAGTTAATATATCTTTGGTTATAAAAGCTTTCTCTTTACAAGTAGTTATTTCTGTAAATAGACAGAAAACCAAAAGTTACTAAAGCCACTGAAGCGGTTTACACAGCACATAATTGATATGGTGTTCATGACAATGGATTGGGATGATCTAATTTAATTAATAACATGATTATGTATTAAATCGATCAATAAATATAATGACATCACATGCAAGTTACCAAAATGAACTAAAATTAATAAAAATCATTCAAAATCTTAGTTAAAAAATCCAATAACCAGTGTGTTCCGTTTTAAACACACAAACAAAATCCTGATAATGCATAAATGATTCTGAAGCAACTTACAGTACGCGAGAGTGCAGTGTTATTCAATTAATATTTGAGAAAACATTGTAGAAATCACATTTTAAGAGTGTGTAATGCTGAATATTTACATGCCGCTTGCAAAAAAAAAAGTCTATCAAAAGCACCCGAGGCTGTTGCTTAGTAACTAACACTCAAGAGACAAATATGGAGATCAAATGCTCTATAAATCAGGCCCAATCGGCATTAGAGCAACAAATGCAAATTAACCACACCATATTTGAGCATTTAGGCTAGTTTGACACTGCAAGGGAAAGCAACGGATGCCCTTTATATTCATTCAAAGCTTAGATGTGAGGAAAAACCAGAGAGGGATGCTGGTGAAACTTGATTTATTTTATCTGCAGTGCAGAAATGGGCGCACCAAATCTCTGAAATGTAATTATGAGCTGCAATAAGTCAGCATGCAGGAGTAACTCAACAGAAATGGGAATGAAATGAGATTTAGAGATCACTCGTGCAAGGAAAACGAAGAAGGTTGATTTACAATCATCATGTAATGAAGAAAAAACATTGATAAATGAGAATGGATCATTTTGCCAAAAAAATAACAAGCGACAAACGGCAGAACGAAGAGCAGGCTAAACATTATATGTCATGCCATCAGAGGGACGTTTCTTTAGGTTTAAAGGTGAAGTGTGTCATTCTTTATGTTAACATATTCTTCATAATTTGCACATAGGCCTGTCACTACATATTGATTCGCAATATATTGTATATATTGTTTTTAGATTTTAACTTTACTGTTGGAAATTGTAAGTTCAAATTAACTTGTTTCATGGTTTAGCATATTGTACATGGGGCACAGCATAAGTATAGCATAATTATCATGTTTAAAAAGCTGTTAGCAAGTTTACCATTTGGTTAGCATGAATTAACATGCTGCTATCTTGTTTCTAGCTTGAATTCACACATAGCTAGTATGATGCCAACATGCTAACACAAAACGTTAGGTTGTAAACATGTTGCTAATCATTTTATTACGTGACTGACATGTTTGTTTTTTCATGTTTCTAACATGTTTACTATTTGGCTAGCATTAATTAACTAGTTACTAGCTTCTTGATAGCATGTTTTGTCATTTTGATTGTACAAATTAGCATGCTAACATGTTAAATGCTGCTAACACAAATTGCTGCTAGCATGTTTTTAGCATGAAGTACCACATTATAGGCATTTTCTACACATAATAATTGTTAAGGTGTCTAACATGATAAAGCTAATCAAAATGCCATTTTGCTAGCATGTTTAACATGATGCATGTTTATAACATGGTTAAGATTGTCATCACCTTTACTAATTGCTTTTGTGTGTATTAATAAGCTTGCTAACATAATGACATCGCTAACGTGCCTCTAACATGACTGCAATTGATATGAGTTAGGCATGTTTCTAGCTTGTTTTCACAAATGGCTTACATTGCTAACATGTTTTAGCATTTTGTTAGCACAAATGAATATCATGCTAACATATTTACCATGTCTCAGTAGAAGAAGCAGTTTCTTCTTAACATAATTACCACAGCAGATCTATATGGGGATACAGTAAGTTTGGGGTGGGACTATTTCTTTATCTGACCAATACCAGTTGGCGAATTTTAATTGACACACTTCACTTCTAAACCTCGTCTGTGTTTCCCCCCCTCGTCCCAGCAGCGCGATACATACATGATTACCTTGGCTGGAGCAGGTGGAGCTGGACAAAGAGGGGGACGAAGAGGAGGACGGCGCGACAAGAGAGGAAGACGACGACTGTGGCCCACCCACGGCCTGCCCCGGGACATCACTCACCTGACAACAATAACATCAGGCTCTGCTTTAGCCAAAACTAACACTCAAGACTAGGGCTGCACGATTAATTGAACTTAAATCGAGAAGCTCATTCTAGCTGATTCTCATGCTCATGTTGTCATGGAAACAGGGCTCTGTGATCAGTAGTAAATCTTTCTGAAACCGCAAATACGCCACAAAGAAGAGATGTGGGAGATCAAACAGAGCAGAGGATTTAACGGCTTTTATTGATTAAATTGACTAATAATCACGTCTACCCAATCATCACACTGAAGGTTTTATTTCAGACACTCGACTGAATTTATGAGGCGAGCTTCAACACAGAGCCATAGTTCAGTGAAAAGCGACACAACAGCTGTCAAATGGCAGAACAACTTACTTCAATTTCAGGATTTGACCGATTTTATAGTCCATGAACATTTGCGTAGCTCATTTTTTTGCTCAGATTACAGCTGATTACAGATCTGGTTTTACTGACAAAATTTGCATGAAAAATCCCCTTCGATTAATTGCTCAGCCCTATTCAAGACACTATGGTGAAAAGTGTAAGAAGGCGTAAACGTTTAATTAATACTGATTTAAAGATTTACAGGACGTCTAAACCATAATTACTAACGTTCATTTGTATTTACCGAAGCATTTTATTTTCTAGAGCAGAGTGTATTTTTTCAGCCTATGGAAGCGTCACATTTTTAAAAACTAATTGTTTTGTTCCTTACCAAAACCGCTGAGTACTAAAAAAATGTGGTGCTTCCATTAAAACATTTGAAAAAAATATATCTGGTTTGGGGGGACACGCACCATAAATCTTCAATTCTGTGTAGCTCCACTCACACTGAAATCTCAATGGTCCAAATCCTGCTCCCTAACAAACACCAATTCTGATTGGCTTTGCCTTTCAACGCAATACTTCAAATGCAAAACGTTCAATATAAACAAAAGCTGTACTTGACGCTCAGAACTAAAGGTCATGTCTGATTAGGATTAATATAGATTCAGCACATAGTAAACAAACGTCTGAAAACGATACGTTCATGTTATTTAAAAAGAAATACTGTAACAATTCTTTTTGTTCTGTTTAAGTTATTAAATAATGACATTTCCCCAGTTCAAAAAGCAAAAATGCAGTGGTTTTACTAAAGCTCGTGTTTAAGCTGTAACTGTTGAGCTGCTGTGATTTTGTTTGTTTGTTTTTTCAAGTGGCAAATGTCAGCATATCTAAAATGAAACTGAAAAAATATATATATTAAATAAAAAAAAGAGGGGGGGGGGGGGGGGTTAAAAATATTATAAAAAAATATAATGAAAGAGAAATATGTTAACAGTTCATTATCTTTTAATGCCATGCCAGCTTCTATGGCTCTATTCAACTGAACAGTTGAAATTCATATTTATTTTTTTAGATTATGAATGAAACCATATTCACAGCAATATTTAAAATGTCAAATATTTTTATGCATTATTGCCATCATCAAAAAACCAAAAGGAATATAATATAAAAATATAAAATCCTAAAGAGAAAATAAAAAGGAGCTCTTAAACTGTAGTTTCCAACATAAACATCTCAACTAACAGTTTTTTCCTTTCATATTAATAATATTAATAATAATAATAATAATAATAATAATATTAATAATGACAATTCTGAGACCTCACAACACAAGGTTTCAGATATACTATCATATTACAACAGCATTTGCAAAATTTGAAGTCATTAAGACCAATCGCATTAGTTTAACGTCCTCATAATACAGCAGGACTGCAGACAGACGTGTGTGGTTTAAATCCAGTCACTAACAGCCTCAGTCCAGCAGAGGGAGTCACATCTCCTGTCTTTCACTGATCTGTGTGTTATATAATAGACACTGACACACAAGTGCATCAATGAGAGCAACAAAAGCCAGACACTGAATCGTCTTCTGCTTCAATTGTCATGTCTGGATAGTCTGGTTTAGTCTGATTCACACTTCAAAGATCGTTTGGGATAATAAACTGCCACATTCAGCTTACAGTCATCAGCACACCCATTAAAACATTAATTACACCCTCCAAAAAAACGATTAATCTTGACGGATGAACCAGTAGTTTGCATTACAGACCGTTACATAATGCTTTATTTCAATAGAGATTTTACTATTATTTAGTTTCGCCTTTTAAGCTTTTTTATTTAATTTTATTTTTTTGTAAGTTACATTTTCTGAAAGAGAATGTAAAAAAGGGTTCGAAAATAGTATAAATAAAATGAAGTATGAACTTGTAATGAAAATTATTACTAGAATTAATGTAATATTACTGAATCAAAACAAAACAAGTCAATGTTTAAAATCATATTTACAATTAAATGATTAAACAGACATATACAATTTACTAAATTATTATAAATACAATAAATAAACAAATAGCAATAATAAATAATGGAATTTATTATACCTTTTTAGCACCAAGGAACAGCTTAAACTCTTTTGTTGAGTCTTTTCTGAAAATGTGTGCTTTTTAATATCAAGTATCTTTTAACATTTCTAGGAGTACTTCTTATTTAGTATGTTCAATCTTTCTTTTTCTTTCCAGGTGAATCTCATACCGCCTATAAAATTGCCATACATACAGTTAACAATATTCGGGTTTGGACTCTGTGGAGGCCATTTCATGACTGTCTTTGTTTCATCAGTCGTTTTTCTCTCTAAATATGATTTCATTGCATTAGCAGTGTGTTAGAGATCATCATCATGCTGAAAAAGAAAACTACTGTAAAACAACAGCTTAAACTTTTTTGTTGAGTCTTTTCTAAAAAATATGTGCTACTTATTTTCAAGGACCTTTTAGCATTTCTAGGAGTACTTCCTTAGATTTAGCATGTTCGATCCTTCTTTTTCTTTCCAGGTGAATCTCATACCGCCTATAAAATTGCCGTACATACAGTTAACAATATTCGAGTTTGGACTCTGTGGAGGTCATTTCATGACTGTTTTTGTTTCATCAGTCGTTTTTCTCTCCAAATATGATTTCATTAGATTAGCAGTGTGTTAGAGATCATCATCATGCTGAAAAATAAAACTACTGTAAAACAACAGCTGAAACTTTTTTGTTGAGTCTTTTCTGAAAATATGTGCTACTTAATAAAGGATCTTTCAGCATTTCTAGGAGTACTTCCTTAGATTTAGCATGTTCGATACTTCTTTTTCTTTCCAGGTGAGTCTTATACCACCAATAAAATTGCCATACATACAGTTAACAATATTCGGATTTGGACTCTGTGGAGGCCATTTCATGACTGTTTCATCAGTCGTTTTTCTCTCTAAATATGATTTCATTACATTAACAGTGTGTTAGAGATCATCATCGTGCTGAAAAATAAAACTACTGTTAAACAACAGCTTAAACTTTTTTGTTGTGTCTTTTCTGAAAATATGTGCTATTTAAAAAAGGATCTTTCAGCATTTCTATGAGTACTTCCTTAGATTTGGCATGTTCGATCTTTCTTTTTCTTTCCAGGTGAATCTCATACTGCCTATAATATTGCCCTACACACTGTATATCAGGGTGTGCTCAACTCTGTTCCTGGAGATCTACCTTCCAGCAGATTTCACTTGCAACCCATATCAAACACACCTGCCTGTAATTATCAAGTGCTGTTTAGTATATCATATTCAGGTTTGGACTCTGTGGAGGCCATTTCATGACTGTCTTTGTTTCATCAGTCCCTTTTCTCTCCAAATATGATTTCATTACATTAGCAGTGTGTTAGAGATCATCATCGTGCTGAAAAATAAAACTATTAGAAATTAGATGATTTCTAGAAGGAATTATATGATGAATAAAACCTGAATAAAACTTTTCAGCATTCACAATCCCATCAATTCAGGCAATATTGACAACAGCTCTGGCAGAAATGCATATCAAACCGAGACGGAAACTCCAGTATTTCTCTAACTCTTTCTTTTTATGTTTTTAAACAATTAGACCCAAACAATCCAACTAGAACCTGTATTTTCTGGCTATGTTTTATTAAGGAGAATGAGAAGTAATATATAATGCCATTACACCCTCACTAAAACAACAAATGAAACTATATACCTGTATAGATATACACACTATATATAAACAATCCTTCTTATTATTATTATTAAAATTAGACCCAAAAATGTTTGTACTGAAGTCACATTATTATTATATTTATATATTTAAATACTTCCTAATACCTTTTTGTCGTTGTTTGTCATGCGGTCTTTGGCCTCTTTGGCTTTCTGAATGGCCTTCAGCACCTCTACCGTATCCAGCTCTTTCTCTGTGGTGATCGTAGCGTCCAAACACACCTGCGGCACCAACATTACTTACATTCTCCATCATTTACCACCAAATTCAGATAAATTTTATTGCCCGTTATACTTCAATCTCTCATACCTCAGAGGCCCGGTCACAGAACTGAGCCAGAACTTTAGTCCTGTAATCTGGGATGATGCACATGGGGTTGTTGGCCAGATTCAGCTTCTCCAGACAGGGAAGAAGGCCGATGTGTTTGATTTCATCCAACTATAGGACAAAAATTACTTGCGTTAAGCAAATAAGTGCTTAAAAAGACATAATAATGCCCCTGTCAGCGCAAATGACAAACTACCTGAGTTAATTTGTTGCTGCTCAAGTCCAAGTTAACTAAAGAGTAGAGTTTGCTGAGGCCGGAGAGCGTCTCCAGCTGATTTCCAGACAGGTTCAGTGTCTTGATGTTGCCCAGTTTGGTGTGAACACCCTCAAGCACCGTGAGTTTGTTGAAGGACAGATCCAGGTGAACCAGGTTGTACAAATGCTGAATTGAGAAAAAAATTGAAATAATTAAAATACTTGGTAACACTTTATAATAACTACACGCTGTGAATCATCTATTAAGCATTAGTAAATAGTGAATTCATTATTTGTTAAGCAATAACACTACATTATTAAACGTTAGTAAGCAGTTTATACCTGCAGCTACAAATGCTCTATTCTTGAATTATAAGTACATTTATAATGTGCTTAATAATAGTGTTTTCATACTTTAAGGATTCATTTTTCATGACTAAATTAAGTATCTCATTATTTACAAACCATTTGTATTTAAGAGTAGTTGGTGGTTTTTAAGATCATTCAGAATGAGTTATATATTGCATTATTCAGTCATACATTAATAGTTAATTTATATGTTAATAAATGCTTTATTAACTCAACTTCATCCAGTTTTGTGACCTGATCTAAAGTGAGGACTATCCATGCTTTATAAATCCCTTATAAAATACGGCAAAAAAACATAATTTCGTTTTAATTTAAAGCTACAGTGACCAAATATGCTAAATAGATGATTCATAGCGTGAAGTTATTATAAAGTGTTACCAAATACTTTGCCTTTTAAAACATATATCAGCAAAATATTTTGAGACAAACAGTAGAGTTGTACAATTCTGAGTGTTTTTTTGTTTTTTGTTTTGCTTCAAATGAGAGATTCTGATTCTGCCACCATTCTGAACAGCAGACAACCAAGGAAAATATCTAAAATAAATAAAAATATTTAGGAGAGGTTGGCAATTTTTTATTTGATCCAATCTATTTTCAAAATGAATTTTTAATGTGTATTTTTCTTTTGAAATCATTTGATTTATATTGATTTTTAGATTTATTAAAACTTCACAATTCACCACTAGATGAATCAGTGTTCTTAAAGAATCTCTTGAATTAATTATTTAGTGACAAGTATATTTTTAATGATTAAAGGGCACCTACTATGCACAAATCACTTTTATAAGGGGTTCACACAGTTGTGTGGCAGCAGTATGTGAATATAACTAGCTTCTAATGATAAAAATTATTAAGAAACACTTGATTGACATTTTGTACGCGTCAGGGAAGGAAAGCCTCGCCCAATAGTGACAATCTCTCCCTCATTAGCATAGGACTGTTAATAGCATTGGTTTTGAATCTGCTGTTATGCTGACACATAGGCATCTGTAGCTCCGGCCTCTTTTGATAAGAGTATAATCTAATTTTAATTTAAAGCTACAGTGACCAAAATGGCACAATTAGGATCAAAGCTTAAAAGGGGTTACAAAACATTATTTGTGGGGTGTTTTGAGCTGAATCTTACACAAAAACACTCTAGGGAAATCAAAGAGTTAATTTAGATCTTGTAAAATGGGGAATAATAAGAACCCTATCACTTTTTATGGAGGTTTATTTAAAAACATACTCTTGTCGCCACCTATTGGTGTAACAGTGCAACTGAAGCATCAAATTACCTTCAAACTGTGATTTTAATCTTTAAATACAATCCACGCTCGGTCTGAAATTTTTGTCTGAAAATCTAGGGCGCAAAAAATAAAATTCGACCTCACGTTGTGTCAATCACATTTACCCGCTGCCTCTGAAATGTCTTGTATGCATGACTGTCATAAAAAATACAAATCAAGATCAATAATTTTGTTGTTTTTTGCATCCATAGAAAGCGTTTTGAGAGAGACAGAGCATTTGGACAATTCTGAATCACCACAGAAGCAAAAGCAAAAAATGTGGATAAGTTTTTAGGACTAATTTTAGGATGGAAATATGAAAAACGCATTTAAAAAAAAAAACTCTACTATAAACATCAGTGTTTATATCTGAACTATACACTGTTTTTCCAGTACTGAGGCTATTTGATAGTTTGAAACGTATACATAAAAACAGATTTGAACGTACTGCTGTGATCGTCACAGCTTTATTAAATATATATACAAATCGCAATCATTTAGAAATAAAATATTTTGGGTATTTGAGTAAAAATCTCGAGCTTTTAACAATTACCTGTGCAGCTCTACAACATACCTCTAGGTTTTCCACAAGTGACAACTCATTATGGCTGAGATCCAGGAATTCCACTTCAGGAATTAATTTCTATGAAGAAAAACAAATGTCCTTTAGCACTTTATTCCTTTAAAACCCACCAATCAAAACGTTATTTGATATACAGCAGTCTAACGCACCACAGACTCGTCGATGCAGCGGATGTAGTTTTGGCTCATGTCCAGTGTGGTGAGCATCTTCCATGTGGGAATGATAGCTGTGACAGGACAGTCTGTATCCACTCCCTCGGGCTCCCACTGCGCAAATTCCGACGCTTCCGGAACTAAGATTTCCTGTTTGAGAGAGTGAATATTATTACAAACAACTTTCAGCGCCAGTGGAAAAATCGGGTGTTTGCAGGTTTTAAGACTAAACAAAACAATTGCAAACTAATCAAAATCCAATATTTTAATAAACCCCACATTTGTAGCTACAGTAAAAAGGCTGAAAAGTGGGAGACTCTTTTGTCTCTTACAAATGCTAAATAATTAAAACCACAGCTAAAAACAAACTTTTTAATCAGATTAAGTAACCTGCTTTTTTACTTTTAAAATACTTTACTGAACCAACAGATTCTAAAGCTAGTTGAATGTTTCCAGCAGGGCTGTGCAATATGGACAAAATAATCATATTGCGATTTTTGAAACGAATATTGCTATTGTGATTTAATTTGCGATATTGGCAACTGTTTTTGCTTTTTCAAAGAAGCAACATACATGCATTCTAAATATATTCAGTGCACAAGAAGTGCATAACAAAACATTTTACAATGAAATAACAGTGTTAAGTTTAATAAATAAAACTGTAGTAAAATTGTCTTTAAAACAGACAATATAAAATAAATGAAGATTAACTAACCTCAACTCTAGTTAAACACATACTGTACACAGTAGTACGAACTGCTTGATAAACAAAACTGTAATAAATTGTCTTAAAAACAGACCACATGAAAAAATAAAGATGAACTAACCTCAATTCCAGTCATAACAATAAATAAAAACTAACGTAAATCAAAACCACCTATTCGGTTCTCCCGCTCAACTTTGTTGTGCGCGGAGTGAGCTCTGATTGGTTAACATCTTTCTCCCGCTTAGCTGTAATTGTCTGGTGTGCTGCATCAGCTCTGATTGGTTAACATATTATAATCATGTGCACAAGAACGTGAACTAAAATTGAAAAAAAAATAGATAAAATTGCAGCCTTACGCGATTTAGAAATTGCATGTGCTTAAATTGCAGGGTTTTTTTTGCGATTGCGATTAATAGCACAGCCCTAGTTTCCAGCAAACCCTAAAACCCCCCTTTTTTCTGCATTTTGAGATGCAAAACTGAGTTTTTAGGTTTAATAACATTCATTCATTTATTTATACATTTATTTGTCTTTTACATAAGATAAAACAAAAACAAAAAACCTTGTTTCTTGAAATGTATAACTGCCTTTACAAATAAATTCTCGTAGCACCTAAAAGATTAGTTACTTTTACAACTTGCTTATAGATTTTTAGATTTTCTTTAAAAAAACAGCAAGACAAAATTTAAGCTTTTAGAGAACTGTACTTCTGTTCATAGAGAAACTCTGAGAAAATCTTTTAAGACGTTTAATGGTTTCAAATTTTAATAATAATAAATAAAAATTCACAATTATGTTAAACCATCCATTTTTGTATTTTTGAGAATGCATTTTTGATATTTAAAAACCTGACTTCATGATTTAACCTGTGATCTAACTTAAAAAGGATGGTCCACTGGCATATCATATTTTAAACTTTAGTTGATGTGTAAAGTAGCTGTGTGAACATAAACAACATCTCTGAATGTAAGATGTTCAAAGTTTAAAGCAAAGGGAGACATTTGCTTTTACAGAGTTAGCTTAGCAAAGCATACAGTGAATGAAGTTTGGGGACTACAAAAAATACATCCTGGTTAATGATGTTTTAAACCCTTCAGGTTACAAGCATACACTGCGCATAGTGAACGGGTGTGGCAGATGTGCTGTAATGTTATAGCAGTACACTTCCTGTTGACATGGAGCCCATCCGTGAATCTCAGCACATTATGTTAGCTGACCAATCAGAGCCTCTTGAGGGTGGACTTTCAGAGGAACTAGGAAATATGACAGCTGTTTTCATGCAAGCTGAGTAGCTGTATATAATTAAAGTAAGATATAGGAAAAAATAACGTGATTTTCTACGAGTGAAACATGAGCACACATTACTTTGCATCTTATAAACACAACCAAGCCTTAAAAATACATTCTGGACCACCCCTTTAAGCTGCGTTGAGCTGCTCGCAGCATCAAGTCGACAAGCTACTGTTCATTTCAACAGAGTGTGGGCCCCTTCCAGCGACCCGTTGGTACTTTTGGTTTCCAAGCGGAAACACTGGCGAGATTTTAACTTACAGTATATTTACTAAATCCAAAACATTATTCATATACTGATTAAAAATCTATTAAATCTAGCTTATTCAGCAGGTTGGCGCCTATAGAACTGCAGAAATAACGGTATTGTTTTGGTTACTGCATGCCCAAATCTAGTAGGATTTCATTGATTTCATGAACTACACAGCATCCTCATATTCGCAGATTAAATTTGACGACCAAGCACTCTATCAGACTGGCAACTCATTAAATGGTAATAATAAACGTTTACAAAGCGATGAAAATCTTTCGAAAATCACAATCACAATATATGCCTAATATCCAATAGCCAGAAAGTAATTCGTTTTTTTATAAATTGTTAAAATGTTGGTATTTGTGATGCAGCAAGCCCAGAGACTGTTGTGTACACCATGATTTGATATAAAATTCACTTTAATGTGTGATAGGACTAAAAAGGGGTCATAAATGAACATTTTCTCAATTCAAATGAGTTGACGCTTGGACTTAACAAGCAGATACAGACCTGCATTTGCACCAGATAAATAGGCACAATGACAAAGAGGACACTTTTTTTCTTGACCATCTATTAAGTGTTTTATGTACTGATTCCATTCATATTTAATGTTTTCTCTAAACAATGTTTATTTTCAGCAGCACGTAAACTCATTCGCTCTCGGTTAATATCACCATAAATGTTACCCAAGCAACTTCCCACTAACACCCACTAACACCCACTAACGGTTTCAATCGCCACCCAGAGCATCAGGAAGCTGCAAAGTCGTTGCTAGTGTAAATGAGGCATCAAAGAAACAGCTTTTGGGGAAATAGGCTTATTTTACAACTTCACTAGTGTTAAAGAGTTGAGTTTTACCATTTTTGAATTCATTCAAACAATCTTTGGATCTGGCGGAAGCGCTTTTAGCTTAGCATAGATTATTGAATCAGATTAGACCAGTGGTTCTCAAACTGTGGTACGTGTACCACTAGTGGTACGTGGGCTTCCTTCTAGTGGTACATGGAGGAATCAATTAAAGTTAAAAAATGAACACACTTTTAACCCTTTGACGCATACGATAACACTGACGTGATCAGTAAATAAATTTTAATAGGCTAAACCTTTTATTTTATTTTCAATTTTCGAATGAGTGTTATGTATTTATCATTTAAAGCAAATTTCCTCCCTATATGTGTAACTGTTGTTGGGGCGTATCTCCACGTTATATCCCAATATTGACAGGTATAGTTTAATCACTTGCTTTTCTGACACACAAAGCACACTCTAACGCAGTAAGTAGACCTAATTTCTAATTTAAATATGTAAATCCAGTTCATATATTTAAAATACATGTTTAGATTTTAAAGACAAATAAGTTATACATACATGCAACATATATTTCAAAAAGAGTTTATATATGAATATGTTGACATATAGCCTATAATTATGAGGTCCAAGGAACTTGATGAACAGGCTACTTTATGGTCATGCTTTTTAGTTTTCTTTTTACTTTTTAAGTACAGTGCCATTTTTAATTAACTTTAAAAGCACACTTTAATTTAAATGTTGACGTTTATTTATTGTTTTCTTACCTGTAAGCACAGTACAGTGTTAATGTTCAAACTATTTCGAATGTTTAAAGTGGCTGACAATAATAAATATTCATAATATTAAGAATTAATCTGCCACATTTTTGAACTGTGCAGAGCTGTAGCGGCTTAATTAGGCCTACTACTCTACGCTACTGTATTTCAATACTGGTCGTTATGGTGGTACTTGGAGAGACAATTTATTTTCTGAGGTGGTGCTTGGTGAAAAAAGTTTGAGAACCACTGGATTAGACCATTAGCATCTCACTCAATAATTATTTTTTTTTAAGTCAATAAGGTTTCTTCTAGACTCTTCTTTAGGAGTTCCATCGCACATTAAAAGTGACAGAACCATCTTCAGTACCTTCATACTTCTAGCTGACAGGTGAATGCTGAGTGTGGCCAGTGTGGGCTTCAGTGAAGGAAGTCCCCTGATCTGTCCAGCGTCGCAATCGCTGATCTGAAAATTAAAGAGAAACTTAAGAAACCCAATTGGAGATTATCAATTGAACCCAAAACCCAATCAAGAGTGTCTTCACCTCGATCTGGAGCAGCGCTTTGAAGATGGACAGGTCAAAAAGAAGACTCTGCTCCTCAATGTTACTCGTTCCCACGGTGCTTTTCATTCCAGGAATCTGAATTGAAAAATTGCATCCATGAACATGTGGACAGACTTTATATTTCATATTTCAGCGCTTCCTTCACATAGGCTTTTACTTGGGCGAGCCACCAAGGTATTTTAACGGCCGCCCAAGTATATTTAATGGCACACTTTATTTTTTCCTATTATCATCATCCTTTTATGATTTTTTGTATCCACCAAATATAAACAACCCACAGGCGATTAAGTAGTGGAAAATCGTCTCTCCTTTATTCGTTTCATACTGCTTGTTCTATGTGCACGAGACCTGTCAAAACTCCCACAGACAGTCACATGCTCTGCAGACCCACAGAGACCCGCACCTTTTTGAGTCCTGCCGGTGTTTCTAAATCTAATAAATTGTCCAGGATTTGTTTTTGCTTTCATTTTCTAAGCTGTCGGTAATTTTATGCACACAGCCGCCAGCGAGAGACATTGAATAATTAATTAATCTAAACGACTCTTTACTAAAAAAAACTTCACTTTACTAAAAGTAAATAATAAAAATAAAAGCTAAATAAAGTAAACATAAAAAACATTTTAAAAAATTATAATAAAAAATAATACAAAAATAAAAGTAAAAACATTACTAAATACTCAGAGAGGACGAAATTATCTAAGTTGTTTGCAGAAATTTGTACACCGTTAGAAATGGGTAATCAACTCATTTGTCTTATTTAAATAATCTACACATTTTATTCTTGTAAATATTATCATCTTTATAGATCTTTTCTGTCATTTAGTTCTCATTTGCTGTATATTTTATCAATTTGATGAAGTCAATATATTACATATTTTATACATCTAAAATGATTTGGCAATACAGTACAAAATGTAATGCCGATAAGGCAAGCTGAACTTGAATGAGAGATTGAGAGGAGCAGATTTTACCTGTCAGAGGGTGCACATGCCTCCTGAATAGCATAAAGGTAGAGAATATGTGGATTTGTTTTTATTTATTTCAACAGTCATTTTTATTTTTTAAAGTTTAAAACAGATCCTTAATAAATAAAAACAGTGTTAAAAATCTAGTTATGTTTTTGTCGCATATAGTTTACTATTTATGAGCTGTGGGTAAAATGTACGTTTCAATCCGGCTACCACCGCAAGCATATTTCAAACCTGTGGGAAGCACTGCATTTCAAATTCAGATTTCAAGGATTTACTAAATTAAACAGGAAAACAATAAATAAATTGACACTGACTTGCCCCATCTACATATTCCCCCATTTACAAATATTTATTTAAACAAACTATCGTCATATTGATGACCTGGTGTTTTACCCAGAATAATCAGTTACTGAAACAACCTTTACCCCCTTTTTTCATTTATTTTTTCTCTTCTGTTTTTTTTGTTTTGCTGTTGTTGTTTTTCTTTTAAATCGAAAACAAAGATGTAAAACTGATTGTGATGTATTATATTATCACATTTTTGCTACATCTCAATAAAAAATATTGTTTAAAAATAAATAAATTGCAACATTTAGTGTGTTGTTTTTTTAAAAAGACTCCAGTAGCAAAGTGATAAAATCGAACCTTGAGGTATTTGAGGCGGCAGGTGAAGTCAAGGATGTGTCCGAGATCTGCTTTGGCATCTCCGTTGGCACATGTGGGTTTGGCGAGTTTGAGCTGCTGTGTGACGGCGTAAAGCTGGAGGGGCTTGAGGAGAAACACCTCACCTGCTGCCAACAACTGCTCACCTGGAAGACAAAACAGAAGATTTCTGAAGGGAATTCATACTTGTATGTCACATACCCAATACCTGTAATAATTCAACAGTGGAGATCAAAAATAGAGAACATTTTATGAACATTTTTCAGAAATACTGTAATCTTATGTCAATGTAATGTAAATCTAATATAATGAAAATTACCCCGTAATTTACTCGCCCCTTAAGCCTTCCTCTGTGCACATGGTCTGTGTTTTTTGGTCAAATGAACACAGAGATGAATCAGCCAGATCAGTCAGAGTTGTTTTAAATTGTATCCTGGCTTTTCCATGCTAGTGTTGGACAGCGGTGTTTATTTTGAAGATTCCAAAAGCGCATAAATCCATTGTCGAACTAACCCATACGCCGCCAGGGGGTTAACGCATGTCTTATGAAGCGAATCAATGTGTTTTTGTACCAGAAATATTTTGAATTATTAAATTATATACTCCAATCACTAATGTATGACGTAAGACATATTCATAGCGGAATAGACACATCTCATATGAACAATAATGTTATACATTTACTATATAACATTTTACAGTACATTACTCCTATGCTACTTGTCCATTAAAGTGTTTTTTTTGTGCTGCAGAAATGTGAGCGCTGTTATTAAAATAGTCAGTGAGCACTTCTCCAACTGTCAAAGCCTTTAAAAGAGCAGAATGATCAGCAATGAGCGCAAACCACAAAAGTGTTTCGTGAAATGTTTTAAAATTACAGCACTTACACTGACAACAACAGGAAAAAAATCATATACACACAGAGGATGGCTTACGGGGAGGTAAATTATAGGGTGGTTTTAATTTTTAGGTAAACACTTTTAAATTTTTAAACACTCTAGGATTTTTAGTTGTGGCTGGGCTGAGGGTGTGTGACGTGAGCAGCATGGCCATTTTAACATCCTTTTCAAACATTTGGGAAAGTGGAAGTACATAAGTCAGTAAATATATTGTTCAAGGATAATGAAAAGATCTTACATATTGTGCTTTTAACCTGTCTAAAGCAAAATGGGAAATCCTTTCCAGCTGTTAAATCAAACAGCCAGACTTTTTTTGAGAACTGGAATAAGTTAGCAACATTGTAAAGTTGCGATATTCTAGAAATCACAGATATGGAAAGACCAACTTCTGACATGTCTAAAAGGGTTGTGAAAGTAGGCATGGGTCGGTATAAGATTCTGACGGGATGATAACCTTGGATAAAAATATCATGGTTTCACGGTATGACAGTATTGTGATTTACTGCTCTAAAATATATTCTTTTTAAATGTCTGGCTAAAAAAACTAAATCTTTTTCCCCTTTGAACACAATATATTTTATTTTGAGAAACATTTCAAATATTTTGGAGCAGTAAACATGTCAGGCTAAATAATTCAAGTGAATCCACGACTTCTGCAGTCTTCATTTGTTTCAAAAACACAGATGTCTTTACAATTTACACTTAAAAAACAAACATAAAAAATGTAAATAAAAAAAAAATCACCCATACCTTAGGAACGGTATAGCAGAAAATATTGGCGGTATG
>CAIGQQ010037719.1:4098550-4146974 GCA_903798035.1 Danio albolineatus
TATATATAAATCATGTTAACAAAGAAGGGGCCAGAGGTAGCCTATTTAGATAGATAAATGGATAAAATACTAGTATTAATAATAATTAATAATAGTAATAATAATTCAGCAGTCATGATTTCAAGAAAGAAAACTTAAACTGCTTCACAAAGTAGTTATGCAGCTTATTGAAATAATGAATAAATCACTCAGCAACAGAGGATCGTTGGTAAAACTGTGTTGTTATTTGCCAAACATTCTTTTGCCATTATTTCTGGTTCACATTACTTATTTGGTTCCACACATAAAAACAGGAACCATATGGTCTTGTCAGTGATATGTTGTGTTTGATAATATACCCACCGCAAGTTAAAATTGTCTGTCTGTCTGTCTTTCTGTCTGTCTGTCTGTCTATCTATCTCGAGTTCATGACTGCATTCACTCGTGTAATTACTATGTATTAAATGCATTCACTCGTTCATTTATTTATTCGCGTCAGGCTGTCTTGTGAAGGCAACCATCTTTTTCGCTGCTCGTCAAGCTCGCTTTGGGTTTCATACAGAAAGGCAGTGCTTTGCTCATCATTAATGTTTAAGGAAGTGCCTTTTCCTCCTCTTTGTTTGTTATTCAAAGGTTATTCGAGGCGGGTCGAATAGCAGAAATGTCACTTTTTCCAGCACAAAGAAAGTCTGTTTGTACAAGCCATTTGGTCACCATAACTAAGCATTTTATTGTTTATTTCTTTTCCAAATTAGCAATTGTTTAAGCGGTTTGCTTATTCGATTAAACGATAAATGCCACATCGTCGGAAAATTTCAGTCAGGCATGGATTGATAAACAGAATCTCGCATGCATCTTTAATGCATTTCATATCTTAAAAAGGAAAACGACAGTGCGTTTTCGTCGTATATAGCCTAAAGGTAATATGAGAAACAAACCGACTAAAAGGAGAACTGCTCGCCCATAAGTCAGCCATTAGTTTGTTGTCCTCACATCTTTCACATACATCACGTATTCACTCTCTTTGTCGTTATAACGATCCTCAACTGATCCCGAGGCAGTTTCCATATGTTAACGCGACGGATTATAGCAGCGAAAACTGATCCTGAAACAGCAACGGCTAAGACGCCCAAAGGAAGAACCATTTCGAGCGTGGAGGGGGGAACCTTCCGAATTGTAAAAAACGGCGTTGTAGCCGCTCCTCGAGTAAAAACGTTTTTTCGTTTTAATATATGAGATAAAACAATCCATTTATAATATAAGATGATTAGGTTACATAAAAATTGTGCTCATATTTTAAACAATTTACACCAAGAGAAAATAAAACACCCCCATCTCTACGATACAGTTCGAAGCGCCCCAACTGTATAAATATGACACCAGACGCGGATTTCTGTAGATGTCAACTGTCACTTCGAGACCGACGTAAGTCATCGACGGAAAGAAGACGTAGTTTGTTGGCACTTAACCAAAGTAAACAAACTACAAACATATTTTATCCACTCCTTAGACATTTAGACAAGGACTCTGCACTTAATCTGAGGCAAAACAGACACTGGTTACTCGGAAAAGCTGAAGAGGGGTGTGACTGATCTCAGATCAGAGCCACACGAGCGTCAAGCTGCCTATACAGAGGGCACTGCGCCAGGCTATGTGCCATTTAAAGCCAGTGACAAAGAAAAAATCGGAAAAGATTGTAAAAAGGTAGACAGCCGAGGGGGTGAATCGTGTAGATTGACACGAGTAACCAAACCCCTAAGCGAGGAGAAGAAACAGCCTTTGTTGCCCTCCAGATTATGTGAGAGCGCACTACAGCTGATGCTAGACTCTGAGAAAATGTGCGGAAGGGGCATGATATGCCAATGGGAGGTCTACAGCGGCGAGCCCTCCGTCAAGGAGAGCGAAAAACACAAGAGCGAGTCGAGGAGAAGCAATGGAGGTGCTAAACACAAGTGGCACAAATGGGGAAGGAGGCCAGCAAGAAGGACAGAAATGCGCAGACATCGAGCGAGGTTGTCTCGGTGGTCTGGCACTCTGCTCTCATTGCGTCCTGCCAATGTTCAAGGCAACCGAGCGCCTGGCATGAGGGCGCCCAGGAACACCAACCAGTTCCTCATGCATGAGAAGTACCAGATGATGCACATGCGATCAGACTCAGTGGGCACCGACAGTGGCTCCGACTGCGAAATGGACTTCGCGGATATGGACTCATACCTAGGCGTGCTGGAGAACGCTAGAGGCGCACTGTTGGACAGTCCAGACCTGCCTCCGCCACCCACATTTTATGCACGACAGATGAAGCAATGCCAGCCGTTTTCCGTCTTCGGCTTCGACCAGGACGAAAGCATGCAGTATTTCCCTTCAGAAGACGACGTCATGCAAAGCGAGGACTTCATGCAAAGGGACTTCAAAGAATTCTGTGACACTGTGGCGCCATGTATTTAGGCACCTGCCACAGGTAACATGTTTACATCATGGTTTTTCCAACTGTTAAGTCTGTTTGTTGCAATGTGAGGCATTGTTTTGTTTGTTTGTTCTGTGATGTATTATGAGGGGGGGAGAAAAGGGTCCAAAGTAGGAGTGAGACCAACCAGCCAATCATCATCGAGATCATTTGAAGCACTCATGACAAAACATAACAGCGGTTTGTAATGCAAACTAAATCTTATGTGAATGTTTTTCATAATAAATGATCATTTTGGTAAACATCGTCTATTTTTTTTATTACTGCTATTATTGAATGTATATTATTATTATTTTATTACTATTATTATTACTATATGACTATATGTATATTACTAAATGAATATTGACTTGCAAATGTGAGAATGACTTCTTAGAAGATGATTTCACAATCCTTACATGATTTATCTTTGATGTTTTGATGTTTAAACTCAATAAATAGTCTTTAAAAACTGTTTTAATATCAATAGCACACTAATCCAAATAGTTTGGGGTCATAAAAAAGGGAGATGCATAAAACAAATAGGATGTCCGCACATTTTAAAAGCACCCTGTGTTCGACATACACACCCTTCTAATACACCAATAGTGAGTTAAGGAGATCTGACACAAGAACAATAGCAATACTCATGAGACAAGGTGTGTGTGTGTGTGTGCGCAAAGGAGCCTCTATATATCCCTATGATCTGCGTCACTAATTGGGTTTCCATTTCGAAGCTCACAAAGAGCCTTAAAATCTTTCTTTATGACAAGATATTGGTTAAATACAGAAATCTAAAGCGTTGATAGTCAACAACAATGCAGAAAAGCCTCAGATGAAGACTTTCTCATGAATAGAGCCCCGAGTGTTTTGATCAACAGCGGTTCAGCCCCTTTCCTGTGCAGCTTGCCAACTGAATGTCAGATAATTGTGGTGCAACTTCTTCAAGCCAAACCAACAGGATTGTGTGTTCAATCCCCTGGCTCCCTTTTCTAGCCCATTAACTGACGATAAAAGAAATAAACACCTCACTGAGGTTGGAAAAGAAACATTGGGATGGATCTTTCAGAGTGTTTGTGTGTAGCTGACAAGGCAGGGGTGTCTTGCAGACTTTAAACGTTTGTAAAAAATCTTGCAGAATTCATCTAGACCTCATAGATTCTTATTTTTAATTGTCTTCCATGAAAATTAAACACATTTTTCGCATATTCCCATTTTATTTTTGACTTGAAATGCACATTTTTCCATAAAACATGAATAAAAATATTAATAAAAAGCATTGTGACTATCATTGTATAACTCGTAACCTTTAAATCCATTGTTTTATTTATACACATCCTTGTTATAAAACTGTTTGAGATTAAAGATGGTTTCTGCCAAGATTTTGCCACTGTACATGTGTCAAATGAGGCAAAGCTGCCCTTTGACCAAAGCTTAAGGTGCTCAGATCAAAAGCGACTTGTGCCTTGTTATCAAAGCTGCCCGAGGAGTTAATTAGTAAACAAAGCAGTTTAACACCAGACACTTTTTGTAATATAAATGTGATATAATAATTTCAACCATTGCTATGAAGGACGCACCCATATATAGCAACAGGAGTGTCTTGCATCATTTTTATAATTACAGTGTAATTATTATGGCATCACATTAGTTCAATGACCTTATACTGACTCAGCAACTAAACAGAATGTGATTTGTTTTGTAGTCAGACATCAAAAATGACATTTTGAATGGGTAATTCCTATTATAGTAATCAAGTTGAAACTGAAATGAGGAAGATTCAAGTTCTGGGGAAGCAGAAGATCCTGATCATGTGAGATTGAGTGTTTGGAGGAGGGGGAAAACAAGATAACAATGACCAACAGTCAAGCCAAAATGGTAGTAAACATGAGGTTTCGCAGATAATATCTGACCTGGCTCTCCAGGCATGCCTTGTTCTCCTTTTTGCGTTTATAAATGTATTTTATAATTAATTTATACACTGTAAAAAAAAAGTCTGTTATTTTACGTAAATATGTTTAAAAAAAAAGTAAAATAACGGCCGTTAAATTGCTAATTTTTGTCATAAAATAACAGATGTTAAATTACAGAAATTTCCTTAAATTTAAATTTTCGGTAAACTTTTGCAATTAGTTACGTAGTTATTTTACGGTAAATGTCTGTAATTTAACGACCATTGTGTTACGTTTTTTCCGGCACCCTAGCTGGAAAATAATAGATTTTTTTTTGTGTATAAAGTAATTATAAAATAAATTTATAAACGCATAAAAAGGAGAACAAGGCATGCCTGGAGAGCCAGGTCAGATATTATCGCCGAAACTGACTTTTGGTTGTTGTTATCTTGTTTTTCTCCCTCCTCCATACACTCAATCTGCTGGGAAAAAAAAATGTAAAATAATGAATTTTTTTTTACAATGTATGATCAATTCTGATGTCAACGTTAATTCAGCACTGACCATTAAATACCCAATCCTCATGTTATTGTTTACGATTCATCCACATTATTCAGATTAGAAATATGTAACCTTTTTAAAACTCCAGGATTGTTACTTCGAGTGTTATTTGCCTACTTTAGCTGTACAGAAACACTGCATGCTGCCTGATGTTTTGAAAACAGATATTTTTTATTCAAATTACTGTCATAATCTTAGTGCAAATTGGTTGTGATAATCTAGTTGTTTACATTTAGCAAGTAAGGAGACACACATTCACAGAAAATACAGTAAACTCTGAAAAACTTTACATGAATCCTTACATGCAAATAAAATGGTGTGCTGTACCTTTAAATGGCAAGAGCCTGTCTACAGTTGAAGGCTGGAGTGAATGCGTGTGTGTGTTTGTGGGGGATGGGTTCCTCTCAGAGGCCTTTGCTATAGACACAAATCCGTGACCCGTGTTATAAACTTTGGGTGGAAGAGGCGCACAATCACGTTCTCTTTTACTCTCACAATGACATGTCATGACATGTAAGACCAGAGGCATGTCAGCTTGACTCATAACTGTTTGACAGGCCGGGTGAGTTATCAATACTTTACACAACTAGCTCAAAGGGGGAAAAAAACTGTTGTCACATTGCAGAATGTTCGCCCCACCAAATATTTGTCAGAGACTGTATTATTCAGTAAGTTTTCACAATTTAAGACCTTTATCTTGCTAGCTCATATGATCTATTTTCTAGCTATGTGGATATTTGTAGATTTACATCTTTGGTAAAAGAAAGTAGTTTGCAAATACTTTAGTCTTGGCATTTCTCTCAGCAAATGTGGAATCAAATGCTAATGTGCTAACTGCTAATAAACTGCCTATAAAACAACATCTTGAATGCAGCATTGCAGTTTTACTCTGCGCAGCACTTTGGCTGACTACGGTTGATTAGATGCGATATAGAAATGAACATTGCATTGTATTTTTTGAAAATGACAACAAATGAGGAATTCTAAAACACTGAATTATCCTGTAATACACGAGTGCTTATTAAAAAATAAAGCATTATTAAGATGTGTAACAACATTATTTTGTTAGTGTATGGGCATATTTATGTTATATATTTTTGGTATAAAGAGTAGTTTACCTTTTCAGCTGTGATTATTCTCACAGTAAATGTTATTAACAAATGCTAATCTGCTGGTGAACTGCTAAAAAAGTAACTTAAACTAATTGAGCAAACACTGAAGCAACTAAGTTTGCACAATATAAACAAAGATTTGTAGTATTTACTCCTTTAGTTTACAAGATTTACTGTATGAGCTGTTTGAATACAAAAAAGGTCATCGATTTTTCTAATTTGTTTGTTTGATTTTGTGCACAACAAATGTTGCATCAAATGTTAGCACTAACTGCTAATGAGCCACTGTATCTTGAATGCACTGTGAGTCACTTTGCCTAACAGTGTCTGTCAAATATGCAAATGTAGATGCAAATATGAATCACTTTAGAGTGAAAACATTTACATTATAATATGACATGCTTTTCAAAAATAGCAACAACCTTTAACATGTTTTATTTTATGAAAAAAAAAAACAATATCAGGCTGGTTTCCCATCTTGGTCACGTACTGTATGGTTCTGGAGGGGTATCAACCGTTAAAACGCAGTGATGTTGTTTTGACCGGTTAAGACTGGCTAATACGTAGTCAACCCCCTCTCCAACCAGCTGTGACCAGAATGGAGGACCAGCTGAAAACTAGCTTCATCAGCTTTCCTTTTTTTTCAGCAGTCAGCATTGAACAACCATATAATAGTTTTGTGCATCACACTTAACTCGATAATACTTGTCTGTGTATAAGGCAAGGTCTTCATGTTTGTTTAGTGACGAAAATATTAAGAAATAAGATTTATATTTATGTCTGAAGACTATAGCTAGCAGTTGTTAGCTGTGAATATACTCACAAGCAAAGCATCAAATGCTACAGCACTAACTGATCTCCTAAAAATCTATTTTGAATGCAAGTCACTTTGGCTAACATTATATCTGCAAATGTAAATGTGAATGTGAATGACTTTTGTAAATCTGCTTTTGTAAATTAGCAACAAAAGAGTGCTAACCTGTAATGCTAAATTGTTCTGTAACACAAGCAAGCACTTTAAATACAAAGCATCATACCATAACCTGCTTGTTAACAAAATTGGCTGTTAAGAGATTGGTTGTAAAAATCATTCGTGATTGTAGCTGCATCAAATGCTAGATCGCTAACTCTTAGGCTGAGTTTATGCTAATGCGTTTTTCTTTTAAATCTGCATTTTAATATGAAAACCCTCATCATCCAGACTGGAATTTTTACTGTGTTTTAGTAAACAATCTCTGTCCCACTCATTCATTTTCTTTTTTTCGGCTTAGTCCCTTTATTAATCTGGGGTCACCGCAGCGGAATGAACCGCCAACTTATCCAGCATATGTTTTATGCATCGGATGCCCTTTCAGCCGCAACCCATCTCTGGGAAACATCCATACACACTCATTCACATTCATACACTACGGACAATTTAGCCTACCCAATTCACCTATACCACATGTCTTTGGACTTGTGGGGGAAACCAGAGCACCCGGAGGAAAACCAAAGGGAGGGACCACAGGGAGAACATGCAAACTCCACACAGAAATGCCAACTGACCCAGCCGAGGCTCGAACCAGCGACCCTTTTGCTGTAAGGCGATTGTGCTACCCACTACGCCACCGTACGCAACCCTAAATATACATAACCATTCATGTTTACTGGGCATGCGCACAGTTTGCTGATATTCGTACTTGCGTATATTAGGGGGTTGACAAATCAGCAGACAATGCAACATGGTAAAGTATGCATGAAACAGAAGTTAAGATGATGACATCAAGATTTTATGCCAAGATTTTATACCTTCTATTTCATCTTTGGGAACTGATTGGATTGTTGGAAGATGGCCGTTGCTTACAAAATGGAGGACAATTTAAATGCCAGTTTTCAATTAGTTGTGAATGATTAATATACACCAGAATCACTGTCGGCATCCGAACAATACGCTAAATTTTACTGAGGAATCGTATCTATTCAATCCACTGAGGCCCCGTTTACACTAGTGCGTTTTAGTTTTAAAACAATGTTTTAGCATGAAAACGATCCACGTTCACACTAGCGTTTCACCCAGCGTTTCTGAACATATCTCCGTCCATACTACTCCACCGAAAACGTATATCATGTGACCATCCGCACACTCTGGGCATGCGTGTTAAAGTATAAACAGGAAGCACGTGTCTCGCTCGGCATTCTAAATAGGGCTTCCGTCGCTTAAAACGTGAGCGATTAGCGAGTGCTCGAACAATAGCTTGCCTCTTGTGAATATATGCAGATGGTGTAGTAAAAAAGGCAGAGTTTAACTGCACAATGGCGCCTACAACACTCCCATTTCTGTGTCCATGTTGTTGTTTACAGTAAAGGCTGGTCTGCCGTCTTCCGGTGGCGTTATAGTCATGTGATAGGGGCCTGACGAATAAGGGAAGGATACGCAATGACCCAAAAGCCCCAATCTAGTAGCGAATCTCTGCAGCCATGCCTCCGTTTTCAGATGTCTCCGTTTCCCCCCATCCACACTGAGATGGAGCAGCAATGTTTTAGTATGAAAACGGCCTCTCCAGCGTTTCCAAAACACTCTGTTTTCGGGGTTTGAAAACTCCGGCGTAGTGTGGACGGATGGCGTAACCGTAGCAAAACTTATGTGTTTTAAAACGAAAACTAACATGATAACTGATAGCCCCGCCCTAAAGACTTTCCATGTGACCAGAAGTGAAGAAAGCCATTTCAAGGTTATGGTATTTGATCAAAGATTATAAGGGCAAATTGAGTTTTTACAAAATAATGAAGTACATAAGACAAATAGCTTATAACAATCACTACTATACACACAGAAGAGTACATTTAGATATTATGCCAACTTTAAAACAAAAACTCACCTTAATGAACTGCTAAAAATAAATCAAACTTCATTTCAAACCGGATATCATATACATAAATGTACAAGTAAATATGAATGACCTTTTGCACAACGTCATCAATGAACAAGATCAGTTTTTTTCAAAGTAAGCAACAAAAGGAGCACTGAGCAAACACATAAGGTGAAGGCGCGACCCATAGACTGTGAACGTGGGCCCGTTCCCCTCCCCCGCTGCTAAAGACGCTGCGAGGATTATTCAGCGAGATAATGATATAAGAGAGCACTCAATCCCAATCGACTCTCTCCCTCCTGCTGGCTCGCGCTCTTCCTCTCGCACGTAGCTTAATCTCCTAACAGGCCCAAAGGCTGTGCTTCATGTTTTACACCCCCTTCCTTTCCCTCTGAATGCTCTGCTCTCCTTCACAGACGTCCCTGACATTAAAGTGCCTCCTACACTCAATATAGAGCGAACCGTGAGGCAGAAATGGCCCTCATGATCCATCTTTGTCGGCCTGGAGTGCTTTGAGCCTTATAGAGTTTGAGTGTTGTTGTCAAAAGCAGCAGTGTTTGAAAGAAAAATAGGCTCTTGATGTTAAAGATGATGAAATTGCTAACCTTTAGGTATTCCCTATTACATATCTTTAGAGTAACGGTTTATGATGAACGCTGATTTAAAAACAAACACAAAAACTACAAACCTTTAGTGGAGATTAAAATGACAGAGTTTATGAACACCTTTCTGAAATCAAAGAATCAAGGCACGTTAAACTGGTCTGCTGTGATTTTGACCATGTATCTTCAGGCTCTTTCACAGTTTAATCACTGTAGGGGAATTCTAAACTTGATGTTCAATCAGGTTAGTGTCAGGACTCTGGGCATGCCATTTCATTATTTCAATGTTTTCAGCTTCAAAGAACTGCTTTGCCTGGTTTCCTGTGACAAGGTGATTTGTCTTGCATTCAATTTGCTGGCCTAATTAGTGAATGAATGCTAAGAACACTCAAAAATATATTGTTGCTGATTTGACATAATTGGTTTAAAATTAATTTGAGTGTTTTATTTACATAAAATAAGTTGAAATAACAAAATTCAAATAAGTTAAAATAACATAATTAAAATAAGTTGAATTAACTTGATTCAAATTTATAATTTTTTTCCCCATAATTTAATATAAAGTTAAATTATTTAATTATCTTATAGCCTAATTTAATGTTCAACACTCTTTCTTATCCATCTTTCATGATTCTTCTTCACACATTATTGGATCAATCTTTCTGCACATTTTCTTGACATTAAACATAACGACCCTCACTCTAAAGGGTCATAAAACCCTATAATGCATGAGATGTTGACCGACGGCACATTTCTAAATAAAGTTGCTAAATCACATTGCTTAATTTACTAAAGTTCACTAAAGACCAGTTCTCTGTCCACACAATAAAGCTGAAGGTTAGCTTAAAATGATTCTTTCTGCAGATGATTGTTTTGGTCACTGCAAAGACTTTCAGTCCAAGTTCTCTGATACATCAAGACATTATGTGAAGATGCTTTAGATAGATATATATCAGATATTCTATATAGATATTCTCTCTATATATCCTGCCGTTATACAAAAGTACAGTATTGTACACACTCTAACAAAAAAATCTGCAGAAAAACAGTTATCATGCCAAAAAACAAGTCAGAAAACAATTTAAAAAGCCTCACCATATTTATAAGGGTTTTATTGGCATTATGGGAATTGTACTAGTTTTAATGGAAACTAATGATTCCAGTAAAGTCCAGGATTTAATGGTTAATAGCTTTATAATTTTTATCAATCCAGGGAATACCTTTTTTTGTTAAGCTATATAGTCTGTAGTAGCTTCAGTTGACATTCCTGATGTCCAAGCTGCCATTTTAGATTTTCCCTCTGTGGCTGCGCTCAGCTGCATTTATGGTTGATGTCATTTTATGGTTGCGATTCTCACTTCTATAAATTAACCGCTTTGATTACAAGGAAACAGTCTGACAGCATGAAATCATGTTAGGTGAATCCTCAATATTTAGGTGTTTTCCTAGTGTTAAAGGAAGATTCACTATTACTATTTCTCATAAGCACAGCCAATCGGAACTGAAACATGCTACAGAAGAAAACCTCTGAAACCTCTTATTATAGCATTGACATAGCAATAATCATAACAAAACCTTTACATTTCGTTGCATCTGTCAAGGTCACTCAACAGAAATATAAAATATTGCGTTTTCTGAATGACTCATCTGTAAATTCTTCCTCAGGAAACAGATGCTTTATTACAGCCGCGGTAATCTTTTAGGTCTGTCAAAAGAGTGTAATCATGGTGGTGTCTGCACATTATAAATGTGAGTACATTTAAATACATTAAAAGGCTCACAAACCAGCAGGTTTAAAGGATTAAAGAGTATAAGTGCATCCCAAAAAACATACAGTACCTATCCACTATTCTGCACCAATTTGTTGTATCAACTGCGCATTCAAGTAGTAATTCACTAATTTTGCCACTATTTAATGTCTACTGGGATATAGTTTGAATTTCACAAAATAAACACTGTTTATAATACAAATGGTGCAGAATATTTAATTAATAGTCATTTGAGGATTTTTTTTAATTATTTTTTTTCAAATGTGTTCCATTTGGGACATCACTAAACTCACACACAACACAGTGGAGAGCATAGTGTATACGTGTGTCACTTATGTTTACGCAACACTATTATCGACTAAAAACAAAGCTTTATTGACATATTGACTGCTCATTTACACAACAAGTGCGTTTGGGGATATAAAAACACCAAAGGTTTTAAAGTGTTTTTAAAGTATTCTTGAAGCCTTTTCCGATTGAACCACTGAAGACAGATGGTCTATTTTAAGGATGCTTTTTGGACTTTTTCTGGACTTTGTGGGACATTTTGGGAATGTTTTCGTCCATGAAGGATGAGAGAGCTCTCAGATTTCATCTAAAATATCGTAATTAGTGTTCCAGTAAAACACAAAGATCTCTAGAAAAGACACAAGGATGAGTAATTTATTAAATGACTTTCATTTTAGGGTAAACTACCTTTGTTTTTTTTTATTTTTATCTATTATGGGGATTTTTGAGTCTTAATTTGGCCACAACTTTCTCTGTGTTTGAGCAAATGGATGATTTTGGTGACGAATCTTATTTTGACATATTTTGTGAAAACGCTTGTGAAATAAAAACCCTAAAAAGTCTTAACGATATACTTTGGGTAACATTACTACCCTTTTGTTGAGTTCGTGGATGTTCTTATCCTATTGACTTCTGTTATAATGACGTTTTTTGATTGCAAAGCCATGACTCCATGGCTGTTTTTTTTCCTGTTGGGAAGAGGTACAATTTTACACTTTTATTGTTGATCATCAGTTGCAGTGCAAAAAAAAAAAAAGCTTAGTTTCTTCTATATGGAGCATAGTGTGTGTGAGACAGAGAGAGACCTTCGCAGACTTATTTTGATGTCAAGAAAATAAGCAACTCAAGACAGTCAACATATTAAGTGTATTTATGCACGCACACTATAATCTTTACTCCAAAGAACTCCATATAGAAGCCAGAAACTTTTTTTTGCACAGGTCTATGTAAAGGGTAAATGGTGTCAACTGATGATTAACAATAAAACTGACACATTTTACCTCTACCCAACAGGGAAAACCACCAACAATCAAGAATGCATGATTATATGCTCTCATGGCTTTACAATCAAAAAATTTAATTATAATGGAAGTCAATGGGGCAAAAACAGTCACAAACATAACGAAAGGGTAGTCAATTTGAACAGTACACAAGGGTTAATATTTATGCGATGATGAAATGTGTCTTAAAATGAAAAAAATGCAAAATAAGTGTTTACGAATGGACTCAAGTCTCTGGAGATCACGATCTGAACTCTAAACACAGAGAAAGCTAAAGACTGCAGATTACAGCTAACATTTTTAGCTTTTCTAACTGTCACTGTGCAACCAGATCGACCCGTGCAGCGACACACCCCTTAACCAACTATAAGCCCTTGAGTAAATAAACCTCAGCCTGTTGCAACAAGCATGCAGGAATGCTGCTAATTTTAGTGCTAGTTGACACCATCCTCTTTCCATCTTTCATTTTACACCATATTTTGCACCACATTTAATTTGTGTGCCAAACAAAACTATGAAAGGGAAAGGGAAGAGAGGTGTTTTGATTTCTCTCAGGGCAAAAACAGAGTAGAGTGTACATTCCTGCTGTCACACACTAACCTGATTACCTAAAGTAACAGCCAATCAGAAAGCAAGTAGCCTTTAAAATGGCCGTTCATGACAGCCCTTCATATTAGCATCGTCCTATCATGGGAGACACCAGTGTTACCCGAGACTTTGGGGTAGATGTGAACAGTAACAGTTGGAGATCCAAAACAAGTCCTCTTTGAGAAATCGGTGGGCCGGACAGGGTGGGATTTGAGGAACAGAGGGAGGAGTGTTTGGAGTAAAAAACACACAAGACCTTTAAGTATGGAAAAGTACAGACTTTTGAGATTATAGCAAAGTCTTGCGCAAGAGCATCTACAACTACAATGTCAATCATTTCACTCAAGCAATGCTAAAGCTAATATTTTGGTGTTGTAGCATATTGTGCGTCATGCTTGTATAAAATAACATAAAGTGCAAAGCAGCTCAACACGTGTGAAACCTCGAGTTTACACTTGCAGCAAGTGTGCCTGTGTGTCAGTCAGGGGGAAGGGCTGTTATTCTAGCAGGCTAGTCATGTGATTCTGCCCTTTTGAGCTGCTAGTAAGCTAGTAACAGGTAACTGTTGAAGCTATTCGCACTATGAGAGGAATTTAAAAGTGTAAATATTTGAAACCCTTGCCCTTTCTGGTTCCTCCCTGCTTTCGTGAAACAGCTGCATGAAAACATCCTACGTTCATTCATATCAGTCAGACGACTTGCTAATCTTCTTCTAACAGAAGTTTGCTGTTAGATACAACAATGCTAAAGTCAAGAAAGACACTTGAAAATGAGCTGAATTTGTGTTAAAATGGAGAATGAAAAGCAGTTGTGTTGGTTTACCATCCCCCCATTCACATATTAGCATTACATTTAGCCTGCTCTTTATAAAAAGACAGATCCAAACAAGAGTCTGATGTCATTGCAGAACCATTTTAACTTACACAAAGGACAACCCTTCAGTTAACCAGAAAACCACCTATTACTGGTGCTTTAGAAGACACAGAAACCAAATGAGGAACTAATATGCTTTTTATGTTCAGAGAATCATGTCGCAAGAACGTTTTGCTTTGTGCGCTCTCACTTGTGGTTTTTAGCATAGGTGGCAACAACAAAACAAAGCAAAAAACCCACAAACAAAGATCAACAGATGAAAAGCTAACCAGAACACAGAAATCAAAATGCTAAACTAAAAGCTTGTTTGTCAATTCAATTTAATTCAATTCACCTTTATTTCTATAGCGCTTTTACAATGTAGATTGTGCCAAAGCAGCTTCACATTGAAGGTTATAGTAAATTGAAACAGTGTCAGTCCAGTTTTCAGTGTTGGAGTTCAGTTCAGTTCAGTTCAGTTCAGTGTGGTTTAATATTTACTACTGAGAGCGCAGCTCTACAAGTCCCGAACTATGCGAGCCAGTTTGTCATGTCAACTTTATCAGTATCCTTAAAATCATACAGTAACACAAGAACCTTTTATTATCTTTAAATTAATGCTTTGTTGCAAAGTACTACTTCGATAAAATTATAAAGGTTGTTGGAAAAGGATCTGCTTTACCTCCTAGGGCTTAGTGGCCACATATGTGGACAGCAAATTTTAGCTCTTATGTCCTCAATTGTATACTTTGAATGTTTTATATTTTGTTAAATGCATACAGTGTCATCCTGCAACTGTTTCGTAGCATATCAAATGTCCCAAACACAATTTTTAACTGTCCAAAATGGGTGAAAAAAAAGGTTTTATTATCTGATAGTCAAAACATGTTCAAAAAATATGTGTGTATGTGTTATTAACCACGAGTCCACATATATGGACATAATATTTCTCTAAAAGTACATCATATCAAAAGATGATACTTTGGTTTTATTCTAATTAGGTCCCAATAAGCCTAAATAGCAAAGAGAAATAAAAAACGCTTGCAAAAAAAAAAGAAAAAAAAAGCTTGGGACTGAGGTTAAAGCAGGCATGTCCAAACTCTGTCCTGGAGGGCCGGTGTCCTGCAGATTTTAGCTCCAACTAGACTCAACACACCTACAAGGATGTTTCTAGAAAGGCTAGTAAGAGCTTGATTAGCTAGCCTAGGTGTGTCTGATTGGGCTTGGAACTAAACTTTGCAGGACATCAGCCCTCTAGGACCGAGTTTGGACACCCCTGGCTTAAAGGAATAGTTCACCCCCTAAAAAAAATTCTGACACCCTCCACTTTATTTTTTCTTTCTTTTGTTGCCACTGACATCCACAATAGCAAAAAAACATATATATTATGTAGTCAATGGCCACCAGTTTCCAACATTATTCTAAAAACCTTCTTTTGTGTTCAACAGAAGAAAGAAACTCAAACAGGTTTTTATTAAGTCAAGCGTATGTAAACAATGACAGAATTTTCATCTTTGGGTAAACTTTAAGTGAACTTAAAAGAATTATATACCAACCACATACAATAAATCATGCATTTTTGTTGAGGAATGATTGTTTCACTATGCAATCAGTTAGAAAACATATTTTCTCTAAAGTTCTCTAGTTAAAAACCATAGAAGTTTAATGACAAAAAAAATCTTTAGTAACATATAATAAATTATTGTTATATTAAAAGACAAAGTAATCTACACTCCTAAAAATAAAGGTGTGAAGAACATTTTAGTGATCTAAAGATGATCCCAGCTGATGTCACTGATCAGTTTTAAATTACAGTTATGTAGATGTTGTAACACTGTGCCCGCTATTATTAGATACATTTTATAATATCCGCCTGTAAAGTTGTGACGTCTCTTGGGTCAAAGCCTCAAGCTCATTTGAATTGATCTCAATAGCAGTTTATGACCAGTGTTAGTCACATATCAAATATCATGGTGACATAGTCTTTGCATGCCAGACATAATATTTCAGCCATATTATATATATGATCAGTTAGTCATGATGACAGCACTTGTTTTTAGTTCATTGTAACATTTTAAACTACGTTAATCATGTTCTAACCTAATTTTAGAAGTTACACAAGCTGTTTCAAGTCAGTTAAAGAAAATAAAAGTTCAATGGACTTATAAGGTTAATTTGGTTCAGCTTAAAAATGTAAGGCAATCAGGATATATAAGGATTGTTTTACAGTGTAGAAGATGAATCACTGTTTGACAGTCTGAAATTATAGGCATGGGTATGAACAAAATTTCATCCTGATTTTCAATAGATTTACAGTGAGATTAATATATTAGTGCCATTTGTTGATCGCTTCTGAACATATTCTTTCACTGAATTTGTTTCTTCCTTTCTTTGCCCATGTTGTTTCGAGCTAAACTGAACAGCTGTGTGTTGTTATCTGATCTGTCACAAGCACGAGGCCCAAGATAAAGTTAAAATTTAAGCCATATGGTCATGTCACAATGTGCTATGGGGGCATGTTTTCACATTTCAATTTGAGGTAAATAAAGAAAAATTCACTGTAATTGAGAAGTAAAACCACATATTTGTATACTTAAGCATGGAATTCATTTAGAGAAAAGTAATAATCTGTACCTCAAGAGAATTTAAAGAAACTGAGAAAGTCAAAAAGTGTTAAAATGTGCTTCACTCTTCACTACAACAAACAATGAATTAGCTTTAGCAAAATGCTAATTCACTTAAAACCCACATTTTCATTTTATCTTCTTAAATCGGACCCTGAAACAACTACAGTAGTCAACATGTGAAGTAAATCAAAAAAAGTTGTCCAAAATTGTCCAAAGACAAGAATGAGTGTTGCTCAGTAGATTTAGGACAAGTTTGACAAATGGTTTTGAACTACTTCAAATTGGATTCTGGTGCTTCAGTAAAAAAAAATCATAATAAAATGAATACTAAGAAAAACACCTTTAAAAGTTCACAAATCACAACGAAGAGGACTGCATCTGGGCCATAGCTTTACAGTCTGGCCCATACACACACTGCAGACGGAGTGTGCGTAAAACAGGTGTTACTAGCTAACCTTCGTAACGGCAGCACGCTATGATCGACAGAACCACTGATGTAAATTCATCCTTCATTCATCTATATTGTATGGAGGTGAGTACCGGTTAACAAAAGACGTCAGCTATTTATCCAAAAGCTCAAAAACAAATAGGCTATTTTGTCTTGCTAACATCCTCCTGGTTAACAACCATGTAATAAGTTAGCTAAAGTTTAGCCCGGGCAATAATCGCAGGCATACAGGCCATTAGCTGAGGCTAATGTAATGGAGAAATGACAGCTGGATAGCGAAAATGTTTCCCTCTCTTTTTGCAGTCATTTATTCAGAATATATCATGTTAATTGAAGCTATAAAATATGTACATATAGGCTAGCTATGGAAGTCAGTGGCTATCAGCGTGTCCTACATTCTTCAAAGTATTTTATTATTCTGTTCAACAGAGAAAAAAAAACTCAAACAAAAATAATAGATTAAAAAGGGAAAGTTCACGCAAAAATGAAGATTTACTCCCCCTCAAGTGGTTCCAAATCTTTGTTTCTTTATTTTGAATATTTAACACTAAAGAATTAGATTGAAGAAGATATTTTAAAGAAAGCTATAAACCTCAAATCATGGATTTCCAGAGTAGGAAAAACAAATACCATGAAAGTCAGTGGTTACAGGTTTGCTGCTTTCTTCAAAGTATTATTTTGTGTGTTAAGAAAACAATAAACAGAAGTAAAAAGTCAAATAGGTTTGGAACAAGTACAAGGTGAGTAAATGATGACAATTTTTGTTTTGTTTCGAATGAACTGTCCTCTTAAGGGTGAGTATATGGTGAATTTAGGGTGAAATAGCCGTTAATATAGTTTATTTATTAAAGTACAATTAATATTATTATTTAATAAAAAGTGCCCTTTTTTCCTCTTAAGCCCCTTAAAAGGTCTCTGCACAAAATGTTATGATTTTTGACATAAAAGAAATTCATTTTGACTCATATACAATGTCAACCTATTAAACCCCCATGAGGGTCACAATCAGAAGATGGCAGTCCAAGTTGTCAGTTTTGGGAGACTTATGTCACTGCAGAGCAGCTGCTTCTAGTCTTCACGAGCTATAGACAGCAGCCGTGACGTCAGACTGAAATAGGAAACCGCAGCGTCCTGTTTTTGCACACAGTGTTCATGACTATAGCTCATAGTGTGTGTGTGTGTGCTTCACGTATAGACCTCAAAACCGCTGCCAATCAAACACAAAAGTCAATGGAACAATCACAACAGTGAATACACACAAGGAGAGTGACATAATATACACTAGCTGGACAGAGTCAAAGAGCTGTTGATGATTTATTAAGGGTTTCATCAGCAGACCAAAATAACAGCGAGTTTTGCCGCTTGACTGATCGCACGTTTCATTCTTGGCCTTTTCACAGACTGACGTTAAACACATAAGCGCCAACTCGCCTCAACTCAAGAAACAAACGTAATATTTTAAAGAAAATGTGATTTAAATATCACCGATAAACCACAAAGCCACAAATTATCCATGGTTTTGCTACAACATATTTGAACCATAATAGTTTTCAACATGGGGGTGAAAACAGACAGTAAAAAGGTGAAAACATTGCTAGTTTTGGGTGTACTTAAGTTGATGTAATTAGATTACTTTTCTACTTAAAGTAACGGATTACATTCGTTTTAGGTAATTTTTCTATGGTACTTGCATGCAATACCATTAAAAATGGTCCATTTTGTGTAAACCAATTGGAGAAGCAGATACATTTTTATGTTATAGCTACAAATATTTTATCCAAAATAATTTACATTTTCAGGCGACATGCTAGCACTGTCGCCTCACAGTAAGAAGTTCGCTGGTTCGAGTCCAGGCTGGGTCAGTTGGCATTCTGTGAGGAGTTTGCATGTACTCCCCGTGTTGGTGTGGGCTTCCTCCGGGTGCTCCGGGTTTTCCCCACCGTTCAAAAACATGCATAAACTAAATTGGCAGTAGTGTATGTGTGTGCATATTTGGTTTTATGGGTGTTTCCCAGTACTAGGTTGCAGCTGTAAAGGCATCTGCTGTGTAAAACATATGCTGGACAATTTAGCTGTTCATTCCGCTGTGTCGACCCCTGAGAAATACAGGGACTAAGAGGGGAAAAAACTTAAAAAGTTACAATCGTCAAGACAATTGCACATAGGTAATAAATATGAAATGGTGTAATTGTTTTGTCATGTGTTTTGATGCATATTTTTTTTATACATATACCTTTATTTTTGATTAACTAAATGTATTTAATTAAATGCATATTGTCTATGCAAAGAGATTTATATACCAATTTTAAGAATTGAGTCTAGTATTTTAACTACTCTTCTGACAGCAATTCACTGAAATACATTTTACTGACACAATTAGTAATTGCTTAATTCTGAAGTAACAACCAAGACGATTACTATATTTGTATTTTAGTAAAGCCATGGTTAGTTTTCATAAGGTCGACATGCTGCACTATTGAACATTTGCACATATTCATTGCACTGATTCACTTACTTGAACTGTACATACCCACTGTACATATACATTTGTAATTATGTTTATCTGCACACTTTTGATTATTAATAAGCAACCTACATTGAACTGATTCATTTGTGTGAACCGTACATACCCACTGAACATGTGTAATTATGTACACACCCACTGTACATATATTTGTAATTGTTTATCTATCTGCACACTTATTATTAATATCAACCTGTACGTACAATCATTTATTGTAAATATGGGCTCATAACTAAGGCAACCTGTATATAATGTTCATAGTACATCCATCTGTAAATATCACCATAGTTTTTCTATAACTGCACCTTATAATTTATACCTGTATCTGCACTTGCTGCTATTGCACTTCTGGTTAGACCTAAACTGCATTTCGTTGCTTTGTACTTGTACATGTGTAATGACAATAAAGTTGAATCTAAATCTAATCTAATCTAATGCTGTTTATCAAAAACTTTCCTGAAAGTGTTTTTGGAAGAGTACACAAAAGTTAAGTAATAAGATATTTTATCTTCAAGGCTTGCGTTAGCCTTTAGTACTAGCAAGTGGAAACTGCTGGAGTCTGCAGATTTAAAGTAAGAATAAACACTGGAGGTCAAATATCACTATCCTTTGCCAAAATAGTAACTAGGACAAGGCTGAAGAATTTCCTACACGTCTTACTCTCCTATATACAACGTAAACAATATGCAATGCTGAGAAACTATAGCTGCAACATTAGTCATTCGCATATTATTCTGTGAAGAAAGTACTAAGCGGTCTTCAATACGGCACGAGCAAACATGAAAAGCACAAAGTTGGTTTTTGACAAACATCTTTGTAGGCTGATCCTGCGGTGTGGAGAAAGTGAACGAGGAATGAAAACAAACACTGAAGCCAGCTGTAACTGTCATAAAAATATATATTCACTGCGCCCTCTAGTGGTGCAAACCAACTTTTATTTACTCCAAAGCACATTTCGAACATGTAAAGGAAATATGCGTTACATACTGATGTTTTGAACATTAATTTACAGGTATATATCATGTTATATATATATATATGAAACTGTCTTTTTAAAACGTTCAGGTCTTCAGCGATGGCCTTTTGCGTCTTCTGGCATCTCTGTGTTTCTTGCGACACTCCTGGTGGATAAAACACAACAGCTGTAACTTCATGTCATTAAAAATGCTCTTGACTGTTTTAAAAATGTTATTTTTTTATGTTTTATTGCCATATCAGAAGCACTGGCTATATTCAGGGAATCAATGGTAATATATGTTCAATATATCATTTATAAACATAACCGTTTCGAAATACGTTCACTATAGGGATGCACAATATTTCAGCAGTCATATTGATATCCGCTGATGAATGCTATTTTTAATGTTACTATTATAGATCTGATAAGCATTATAGAAAAAAAATAACATACAGATGATGGGAATATTGATAAAAGGTCATAAGATCTTTTAGTTTAGTGTGTTAAATATTATGAAATCCCTCCTGGAGAAACCTTTTTAAACACTTCCCTTGAATTATTTTCTGAATAAAAATATTGTTTAATTATTAATTCTTTTATTGTTTTTGTTTTCTCTAATATTGTTTTAAAGTAAGTTCTATTAAAATATATTTTTTAATTAAATATTTTCACACAAGTCACAATTTGGTTTCTCTTTCGCTTTCAATAATTAAAATATGTTATTAAAATGCCTTTTAAAATATGTTAATGTTTTTTTCAAGCCAAGGAAGTCATTTGTTTGCTCAAAACGACACATTCTAATATATTTATTATTGTATTATTAAAACATTAAAAGCATTTCTGTTCTTCATCCCATACACATAAATTAATGCATTTACATGTTCATGTAAAAAATAACTTAATATATCTGGACACACTTCCGGTAGTTACTATATTTACATTACAACAAGAACAAATAATGAACAAAACATTTATAGCATTTATTACTCATAATTCAACATTTACTAATGCATGATTCAAATATAAAGTTGTGTGTATTAACGTTAGTTTATAAACTACAGAGTTAACAAGAACAATGAAGTATTTTCACAGATGAATAAATTCTGTAACGTATTGTTTATTGTTTGCTCATGTTAATTCGTTCATTGTCTTTTTGGCTTAGTACCTTTATTAATCTGGGGTCACCACAGCAGAATGAACCGCCAACTTATCCAGCATATGTTTTAAGCAGCGGATGCCCTTCCAGCTGCAACCCATCTCTGGGAAACATCCATACACACTCATACACTACGGACAATTTAGCCTCCCTAATTCACTAATAACACATCGTCCTCTTTGGACTTGTGGGGGAAACCGGAGCACCCAGAGGAAACCCATGCGACCACGGGGAGAACATGCAAACTCCACACAGAAATACCAACTGACCCAGCCGAGGCTTGAACCCAGTGACCTTCTTGCAATGAGGCGATCGTTCTATAACTATGCCAACAGTGAAAAACTGTGCCCTGTTTGCTCATGTTAGTAAATTACATTAACTATTGCAATCTTATTAAAGTGCTAGCATATATTTTAATGTGCATGTTTTGGGTAAACATTTAGTATTGATTGCAGTGAGATTTATATTATTTTTTACTAGTAGTTTGAAAGTGCGTAGCCATACCTCTCTCAGTGACGTCCTTTTCTCTTCCCAGGCTTCTCTCTGGTCTTTTAGGTTCCCGCTTCTACAGAACATCGCTGGTCCCTCTGATGAAAAAAAAAAGAACAAAGTAAACAACAAATATTCATTAAAAAAGCCATTACTGTCTAATACATATTTTTAATAATCGCTAATGAATATTTTAATATTTAAAAGTTGGAACATTCCTTTTTTTATGGTGAAATAGGCTCATTTTACAACTTTGCTACTTAAATAGTTGAGTTTCCATTTTTTAAAACCATTCAACCGATTTCTGGGTCTGGCAGGAGCACTTTTAGGTTTAACTTAGCATAAATCATTGAATCAAACTAGACCATTAGCATCTCGCTCAAAAAAATGAAAATAAAAGACAAATTTGAAAACGATCAAAACTCATTTTTTAATTTTTTTGAGCAAGATGCTAATTGTCTAATCTGATTCAATGATTTATGCTGAGCTAAGCTAAGTTAAGTTAAGCTAAAAGTGTTCCTGCCAGACCATGAGATTGACTGAATGGATAAGAAAAAAAAGTAAAACTCAACTATTTAACTGTTGTAAAATAAGCCAAAAATAGCGAAGTGTTCCTTTAACAAAGAAAAATAGCTTAACTCTTACCTTTTAACCGTTCGTCATCTTTATGGAAAAAGAAAAATGCCTTTTTTGATGGCATCAGTGGAGCCCTGCACAAAATATAACAAAGACTAGCTATAATTTCTGATTTAATTGGTCACCTAGAAAGAAAACAAGATCTTAAATTTTGGTTAAATGGAAGTTGCAGCAGTCTTGTCTTATCTACTGGGATCTACATTCACAATAGACAAATTTAGGGTGGGAATTGACTGAATGTTTGTGGTTTGCTACTGGTGGATCTCATGTGATTGACAGGTGGATCCCGCCCACATGCTGGTAAAAACCACATCCGAGAACAGGTATTGTTGGTATAAGGTAACAGGTATATAAGGACACAAAGGTGATTTGATTAAATGACGACACATTAATTAAAAATCGTGTTTATGGACAAATAATTTCTAATAAATAATCGCAATATTCTATGAAAATAAGTACTTAAATAGCTCAGTTTAATGTTGCTGCAGGAATTTATTGGAGTACGATGATGTATTTCCAACTCAACCTGAATATTGAGTAGGGGGCGGGGTTGAGCTCCTCCACTCATCTTTTACTCACAGCAAACTAATGGTTGGAGGGGCGTGGCTAAGCATCTCTCACACAAGTCATCAGATCAGGATTACTGATACAAATGGTCAGATTAAAGTTTTTTGACTAGAGATTAAAGCTTTTTCTTCAGCATTGATTAATTGCTCGTTTTAAAATTAACAGTTTGCTCTAGTAAACATTGGACATTTTGATTTCATGTGCACTTTAAACTGGCTTAGCATCAGAAAAACAGAGCTCTTACTGAAACGGCTCTGGTTCTACAAGACACAAATGTAGATTATTAAATAAATGGCAATATAGTTACTCTTGGACATTGACGGAAGCTGATTGGTCCTCTTCAACCTCATCGACTCCTTCCTCGTCTGAACTGCTGTCCTGGAAACGAGGGTCCACTTGCCAAGAGAACTTGGCTGCTTTTATTGTCTCTATTTTGTATTCATCTAATTGGCCAAAAAAAACACATTTTAATAAATGATAAACAACAAAATAGAAATAAGTTGTATAACATAACGGTGGCTTCAGAATACAAGTGTGTGATGTTGACAAAAACACTACTCGAGGTTTATTCTCTAACAAGAGTTGAACGATAGTTTGCTGTTTTGTGCTGGTACCTTCTATGATTTAGACCTGTTGATAATAAACACTGATACTATCACAAATCTAAATCTCCTAATTAGTGATTCACTTAATCATTCAATGAAAAGCTTGATTAAAAATGTCTTCATTCATTCAATCATTCATTCAGAAGCAAAGCAAAGGAACTGATTCATTGGTTCAAATGATTCATTCGAAAACAGAAACAAAGCACAGCCATTTTGCTCAAACGTTCTGCTCCAACTTTGGCACCATTTTCATTGGCAATACCGAAGAAGAAACCAAAAATACAGTCAAATATACAGAAATAATGCGTTGTTTGTTTAACTGTCGTATAGAATGAATATCACACTTGTGATAGTGCTCATTCTCCACAACAGCACACTTGCTTGTGTGAAACAAGTGAACTAAAATAATATCTTACAGTATACATTTTCTTTAATAACTTAAAATATAGGCTCATTACACAGTAATTGCATGATGAATAGGCTTCATCATGTGGTCAATACTTTTAGACTCTCAAAACAAACGAAAAGAACTAGTGCTGTTTAACAAATAATCGTGATTAATGAAACTAAAATTCGTATTTAAATAAAATACGGCCATTCACTGTGACTATTATGTATATATAAATGCACACACCTCCATACTGTATGTATATTTACATATATTACTATTTACATATAATATTATTTTATTTATAAATATTTTCTATACATGTATGTGTGTATATATACATATATACATACAGTACATACACTAATATGTGTAGTTTATATATACACACACACTTAATATACGCATTTAGAATGAGCTGAAACAACAATTGAATTTTATTTACTTAATACTTAACTTTTTTTAAGTTCAATCCACAAAAATTTGTAAAAACTATTAAGTTAACTTAATTCCTTCATGTTGTCCTAACACAAATCGATTGTGTGTAACCCAGCATTTTTTTCCACCGTATGTGATTAGTCTCTATTATTCCTTTAACAGAAACAAATCACAGTCCTGAGTGAAAACTTTGGACAAACCAGTTGCAAAAAATAAACTAAACTAACAAAAATGATCAATGTACCTGTCTTGGCGCTATTTTCCACAGTCGTGTCGTCACCAAAGAAGGAAAACTTGAATCCACCAGAGGAGTCTTTATTGCTTTCTACATTAGAAGTGAAGGAAACCTCCATGGGTGCTCCATCTTCAGTATCCTCTGCTGCCTTATCCCATAAAATGGTCTCCTTCTCCTCCTGGTTTTCTTTGGCCGTCCCAAAGACCTCCTTCAAATCCACAGACACGTCAAAATAGACATCCTTGGAAACTTCAGGGAGTTTTACAGCCTCCTCACGTTTCTTTCGTCTTGCCGCTTTGCTGTACGACAACCAAAAAACCGCTTACAAACACTGAACAACAAGTGAAGCTAAACAAAATCTAAAAGTTGGGTTTGAGAAATACCTTTCTTTCTTTGGTTCCTCAATCTTGGTCACAAAAGCAGCGTGTTCTTCTCGCGTTGGGTCGTAATGCAGGCCCGAAACATCTCTGCAACGTCAAACAAGGTGAATAAACAAACAACGAGAGCAAATAATACTTCGAAAGGTCCTCCAAGTGAGCCATACTTGAACGTCTTGCTCTTTTTGGCGCTTTGGGGCTGTATGCTGGTTTTTAAAATGCTCTGGAGGATGTCCAGGCTTTTCTTTTTCTCTTCAAGAAGCTGCTCTTCTTCATCTTTCCCTGGAGCTGCTGTATCTGAAGCATAAATTAATTAAAAAGGTGAATTATTTCTCCATCACATATATTCACAGTCATGTGAAAATGTTATGACACCCTAGTAAATGGTTTTCCCTATCAAGACATGATAAACTCTATTGTCCTTGGCAGGTCTTAAAATTTGCAAGATAAAACTTCAGATGAACATCTCACATGGTGGCATAATTAAATCGCCAATGACAATCTGAGGACATCCAATGTTTCATTCGATGTTTGATCTCAACCGAAATGAGATACATTAACGATACATGTGTATATTTTAGGGCTGTCAAAATTTAATCGTGATTAATCACACCCAAAATAAAAGTTTAACATAATATTTGTGTGTGTACTGTGTATATTTTATTATGAATATATAAATACACACATGCATATACTTGATAAAATGTTGGTTTATATTTAGATATATAAAAAATATATGTGTATGATACAAATTTTACATTTGAATATGATGTAACTACTTTGATGTAACTTTTTTATATATAGTTTTGGCTTCAATGAATGTGTTTATCACATATACATAATAAATATATATAACACACACACATATTATGTCAAAACAAACTTTTATTTTGGATGTGATTAATCACGATTTATTCTTGGACAGCCCTAGTATATTTATTTGATATCTTCTACATGTCAATTTTGTCACTGTTTTGTTGCGTTTATAGATATAAAACTGTTGTTATTGTTATAAAACTAACAACACTAATCATTCTGGATGAGTTTTGGAGTTTCTTTGCACAGCATTTTAATCAGGATGAGCTCTGGACTTTGTTCTGTAGTAGATGTACTGCTGTGCTTATCTATATTTGCATTCAATTAGACTTATGTGCAAAACTGGAATATTGCCTGCTAGTAAAGCATATCTAATGAGTTTTCATCCAATGAAAAAAAAAAAACATAACTACATGTACATAGCTTCATAGCTAGCACATAGCTACATCACTTGTTGCACAGCCCAGTCATTTCATTTAGTAATTTTCAGTTATTTTTGCCAATGCTATACGTTGTTGTTAATTATATGTTGCTCATTTCATTTCCAAATTTTTAGACCAGCCAAAAATGATTAATGTCCTCATATGAAAAAAGTCGAATCTGAGTGTGTTGTTAGTTTTCCCACTTAACTGCAGGTCAAAAAACTGACTAAAACACAAAGCATAATTCACCTTGTTCTTCAGTCTCATCGTCGCTTTCCAGAAATCTCGAATCAATCTGGAATCTCGAATCGGTTCCGAATCTAGCCTGTAATTTCATTAGCTGGAATAATAAAAACAGAGAAAGGTGATTGAGAATACAAAGAAACTCAACTCTGAATCTGTCCATCCAGAAAAAGACTCTCAACTCAAACCTTCTCTCCAGCTTTGCCCTCAAACTGAGGTTTAATCTGGAAACGCTCATCTTCAGCAGCATTGTCCTCATCTTCACTGTCGAACAGTTTGCTGCCACCTGCCCTGTCCTCCTGAAGAATTATGATGGAAATAATTTAAAAATACATTGAGAACAATTCAAAGAGCTGATGAAGATAAACTTCTTATCCCAAACTTGGTCTATATTTGCCTTTTCTTTTAATGTTTGATCATCATCAGATTCGGAATCATCTTCAAAGAGGCTTTTTTTCTGGCTTGTTGGTTGTTGTTCAGGTTTGTTTGCAGTTTCGTCGTTGTCTTCTTCATCAGAATCGAATACGATGTGTTTGCCTTTGTTTGCTTTCACTGCATCCTGAAAAATATATTCTTAGTATAAGTGACTCTAAAACAATGTTTGAAAGTGCTCCAACCAAACATTTTATATTGCAAAAAAGAATGATTTAACCCTCTGGTAATTAAAATAAATAAATGAATGAATGAAAACAAAAATCACAGAATCATCCAAACGTTAAGGTTTTTGTGTAGTCTTCTTATAGCGATATGTACAGTGTTCACTGCAATCAAAATACAAAAACTAACACTTCAAATCACATTTACAAATGAAAAATATTTAAAACTTGTCAAAAGGAAGTCTTTTAGACTGTCTGAATGTATATTCAAACCACAATTTCTTAGTGATGTCTAGAAAAACTAGAGAATTCACAAGCAGTTTTGTAGATATAGTAATACTGGAACCTACAGGTTTTTCTTCTTCCTCTTTTTTTTTTACACAACCAGATGGCGCTATTTTGCTATTTTCCCCAATTGTATTTGGATGCCAGATGGACTATTTTAATGGGAAATACTGCAATAACAACAATAAAATAAAATGTTAAAGAACTCCATTGTTTTCAATGGGAGGAAAATGGATGTTAATTACAGCATAAAAATTAATTATTACCACAAAATCCTCCCAAACCCTTTCAAAACAGCGGGTATTTTACAGGCGTTCGCCAAGAGTGCGGTTAACAAATGAGGAGCACCAGAGGGTTAACGGCACAGGTCACCCAAAAATTTAAATGTTCTCACAATTTACTCACACTCAAGTGGTTCTAAACTTTTATGCCTTTCTTTCTTCTGATGATCAAAAAACAATATTTTCTGAAATAAGCAGACATAGACAATATCTGCAACATTCTTCAAAATATCTTCCTTGGTGTTCAACAGAAGAAAGAAACCTGTGTTTGGGACAATATAAGGATGCCAAATTGATGACAATTTTTATTTCTGAGTGATCTAGCTATTTAATATTAGAGAGGAAACAATATTATAATTCAGGACAGTACGAATAACTGTTTTAGAATTAATTTCTGAACAATAAATCAACATTTCATACTAAAACATTTAAATCAATAAAATACCAATGTTAATGACAAAAAAACATTCCCAAGTAAGAAATGTTGCTAGTCAAGTATTCGTGATTTATTTGACTTGATCTCCACCAGGCTTACAAATGACTTCATGTGACTAAAATGTACATGTTTCGTTTTTATTATTTTTTATGTTTTATTTGCCTTTATACTGTGCAGATTTTTTTTCTGATTAAGTAAACTAAAACTATTAAAAACTATAATAAAAAGTTTTAAACTAAACGGACATCCATTATTTTTGCTGATATTTGCTGAAGATTACTTTTAACCTCTGATATTATTTTTTCCAGTATTTGTACAATTGAACACTAAACTAGTGTTTGATGATGGCAAAGCGAATCAAAATTTAAAACTCCAGGAAATAATTACTAATAGATATTAAATACTAACCTACAAAAATGCTAAAACTGACCAATAAGATCATAAATATATTATGCATCCTTAAAAGGAATAGTTTGCCACAAATCCCCCCCAATTAAAATGAAAACCTGTAATCATCGACCTTCATAGTATGAAAAACAAATATTATTGAAGTCAAAGGTTACAGGTTTCCAGCTTTCAACAAAATAACAGAAGAAAGAAACTCACAAATGTTTGAAATAAGTAAATCCACATTGATCCACATTCACTAGACATAATATAGATCACAAGATGTGTGGCTGACATTTAAAGACGTCTTATTCTACTCACCACATTGGAAAGAGCCCCTTGAATGAGTTTCTTCTGCTGCTCTGTCTCTTTCTGTCGTTGCTCCAGTGCCGCTATTCGTTTCTGGTTGTCCTGCAGTTGCTTCTGAGCGTCAACGACCGTTGCGTGAAGAACTTTTGGATGGGACTCAACTTTCCTTGAATCAGCAGGTTTGGACTTTTCTTCCTCATCACTAGACTCCAGTTCGTCACCAGAAGAGTCACTGCTGGAGGAACTGGAAGCCTGCTTGGCTTTGATTGGTGTGTTTGAGGTGTTAATTTTGGTTTCAGGGATTGTTTTTACCAACTGTGTGGCTGAAGACATTTTGGAAGTGATGATTTCTTCCACACTGCTTTCCGATTCTTCGCTTGATGATTCACTACTGACAGAAATGGAGAGATTCATCTGTTTGGGTTTGATTGGGGTGTTTGAGTTATTGGTTGCCTTTAATTCACTTTCAGAAACAGTTCTTGCCGATTGTGCTGTTGAAGAGCCTTGAGAACTGGAGACTTCAGTGGTTTTCTCATCTCTTTCCGATTCCTCACTAGAAGAGTCATTACTGGAGGGCATTGTTTCCTTGAGTTTGATTATAGTGTTTGATTTATTAGAGCCAACCTTACCCTTTAATGTGGTTTCAGCTCTGTCATCTTCATTGCTGCTTGTGGAGTCTTGACAGGAATCTTCTGATTTAGATGCTTCATTTTCAAGCTTTGTTGACATTGATTGCACTTCTGTAATTGACAATTTCTGTTGCAACGGTTGGTTTGAGGAATGCGGTTGACTTGTATCTTCTGAAACCGCTGGTTCCTTTAATTTCTGGTCTTGTTTGAGTCTTTCAGGTGATTCAGAGTCTATACTTTGGCAGACTCTCTTCGGAATGGGCTCTGGATCGCCAAAAAGATCCTTTGTTCCAATGAAAGCAGGTAGAGATTTAGCAGTCACCTGACTCTTCTTCTTCTTCTTACTTTCCTTCTCAGGAGTGTCATCTCCAAGAAGTGAAGCCAGGATATCTTCAGGGCAATTGCCTGTTTTTTTGGGTGGTGTGCTTGGAGTCTTGGGCTCTTTGGGTTCATCATCTGAAATCTCCTCTGCGTTTTTAGCTAGCTGCTCCAAGTCTGCTAGAGAAAGATCTAAGCGGTAACAGCTTCCCGTCATCATGGCTTCATAATCAGAATCTACGCTCGAATCATCATCAGATTCATCATCGCTACCGTCTTCAGATCCAGATGAACACTCATTTGTATTGGATTTTGTTGGAGAATCTTGCAGTTTAGGGGTCTTTCTCTTGATGAGGATTTCATCAGTGTCTGCAGAGTCGTATTCTTCATCCTCTTTTGATGAAGTTAGCAAGGATTTTACATGATTTTGTTCTGCTCCACCCCAGAAAGCATTGGACTTCACTACAAAATCATCTCCCACCACCTCCAGGTTGTCCTCATCATCTATTGTGGAGGCTGGTTTAGAGTCCCTCAAATGTTCTTGAGCAACCAACATCTTGATTTCGTCTTCAGAATCTACATCACTGTCAAAAACACAAACTGATTTTTCAATAACCGGTTTTTCTGTTTTGGTAGGAGCAAGGTCACGTTGCTGGATTTTGTTCTTGCTTCCAGATGCTGGTGCATTAATCCCATTGCTAAGAAACAAACTCAAGTCTACTTTGGATCTTTTGGGAGCCGGTTTCTGCTTTGGAAACTCTCCTCTCCTTTTCTTGCTGATTTCGTCATCTCCACCTTCAATCTCCCATGTCAGTTTGGACACCGATGTGAAATCGTCTGCAGTCTCCAGTCTCTTGATGTTATGACAGTGTTTGGATGGATCATATTTGAAGACGTTTCTTGAGAGTTAAGGGTACATAGTGAATTAAATTGTGTAATAACATTGTGCTTTCATTTTAGAGATCCCAGATCTACAACTTTGACAAACTAAACTGCTGTTTCATGACCACAGTGACCTTTACCTCCAAGCAAAAGATCATTTTTACATCTGCAAACATGTCTTTATGAATGTTTCTAAGTAAAAATAAAATCAATAAGCAACTCAAAAAAGGATATCTTGTTCTTTCCTTTAGATTGCAGATTCAAGACAGGAAGGACCCTCCCAAATTTACTCACGACCCAATCCTGGAAAAAGTGGAGATGCATAAACCAACGTGTTATCAAAATCAGCCCATTTTTAACACTTGGAGAAAATTAAAAAAATGAAAACTATGAACACAGACCTTATGGCCAGGAATTTCGGTTCCTGGAACCGCAGCTTTCATGTGGAAATTTTCAACACCGGCTGCTTTAAACGAGTCCACTAATTTCTCCTGAGGGGCAATCTTTGGGGTCTTGATCTGTTCAACTTGTTGCTCTCGTTCTTCAGCAAGTCTGAGCAAAGAAAAACAACATATAGATAACGTATTAATAAATTACAACATCTTAAATAACCACTTTAACCAATCTACTGGTTGAAAAGAGTTTTTACCTGTGCAGAAAGCTTTCCTTTGCTAACTGAATGAGTAAGGTTCCACCTTTCCATGTGGACTTATTTAAGATGCCTACACCTGTACAAAAAAGGCAAATGCATGTTACATACATCGTTAAATAAAGGTCCTATTTACACCTGGTATTATGAACTGTTTTTGTCGATACAACCACAAGTCGGCAAAGCGAAGTGTAGTGTAAAACTTAATTCTTACATATTACTGAACTGGGCTAGCAAGACTGAATTAAAACTTTCGCCTGTTACATTTGGCATGAAAATTTTTAAAAAGGCAGTACAAAGCACAATGTTTTGTTACTAGTGTGACTCTAACACAAACCAAAGGATTTCACAATCAGTGCTATCAATAAGTACTGTTTTATATGTAAGCTTATTTCACAGTGTTAGAAAAAAAGAAAAAACACAAATATATACCCACTTATTGACTTAAAACACCAAGTGTTAACAGAAATGTGTCTCCCTCAACTGCTTCTGACCCAGTTACCCAAAATGAAAAAAAAAGTTGCCCCCCCCCAAAAAAAGTCAAATGTCAAGGAAACCAAGTACAATAAACACAAGTACATCTCTTAAATTCAGCATCTGTGATGTTTATGTTGATGTAGCCAAATGTCTTCAGAGGAGCTCCTGTAAACAGATCACAACTTTATTAAACAAAACAGTATAATAACATAATAATGAATCAGTTAAACGAAATTTTGTGTCATTTAGTGTCACTGTAATTCCTACCTTGATCGTCTTTCCTTGTGATGATTTCCACATCGGCAACATCACCAAATTTTCCAAATCTGTCTTTGAGTTCTTTCTCGGTCACTGTGTGGCTGAGACCACCGATGTACAACCGCTTCATGGCCATATGTCAAAGCAACTCCTCCTCTGTGGCATCAAAATACAGAAAATAAACAATGCAGTAATTCCCAAAAAATGCATATAGACTACACATATACAAGCCTTGCAGAACATACAACTGTCACTTAACAGATGACAATAACGCACAAATAAATAAATACAATTAATAAATAAAACAATGACAACAACAGACAACTGTTTATCCAGTTTTCTGAAGAAAAACTATACAAGTAGAAAATAACTATTGCTCTTTATGGTACTACCCAATGTTAAGATCCCTTTATACTGCTAAACGTTACAGTATATAATTGAATACAGTTATATGGACTTTACAAATTTTGTAAGACTATGTTAATTTAGGAGTTCTTTGTGTGTATTATTATTACCATTTACTTTACATACAAGCACAAAATCTTTAATAAAAAACGTAACAAAATGACACTTACATTACTTAAATTAGGTTTAAAACATGGAGTCGTAAACATTTAGTATGATTACATACATAGTAAACATGATTATTACAATAACGTCGTAGTTAAATGTTTAATAAAATGTTCCTAAAGGTGGAATAAAAGCACAGTTGTAAAAATAAAATTAGGACTTACGATCATGCCAAAGATTCACATGTACAAACTGATGCTACACTGTAACTGTTCCGCCGTGCCACCACGGACGTATTTTTGGTTCCGCTTGGGAATGTAGCACAGTGTTTTGGAAAGTTCCACATCAAAACAGAGACAACGAATGAAGAAAAGCAAAATCTTGGAGGAAGTCCAATTTATCCCACACATACAATTATAATACACAGTAATAAGGGGATTTGTCCAATAATAATGTTATTTAGATGATTTTACAAACGTTTTATGTTGTTTATAGAAATGGCTCAACCCCGCAACTCTTATTTGGTATGTTCCGTGTTGACGCGGGATTTAGTTGAATCAGTCAGAATCGTAAACCCATATCGTTCATCTTCTGGACTGCAAGGTATGATTACTGTATTCCTTTAAACATTCGTATGATTTATTTAAGTTATATATAACGTATTCAATACATATAACATAACAAAAAAGAAGAACGTCAAATGTTTTCCCTCAGTGAAGTCTCTTCTGGGTTGTTTTGATCTGTCATATCAAACTTCTGTCATCGATTCTCACTCAATAAGTGGTTTTAAAACTATTCATGTTTAAAGTTTTAATAACAAAACATTACGATAATCTGTCGGTTTGTAATACGGTTATAAAAAAGTTGTGTGTGTAAGTTGGTGAGGTTTTATTTCCACACGTTTTATATGTTTTTGTATGTCTTATGTTGGTTTATTGGGGTAAAGTTAGATTTATATTAGTACATTTGGACTTTCTCGTTAATAATATAATTTTAGAAGAGTAAAATGTGCAAATGTTCATATTCTAAATGGGGAAATATTATTAGCAGCCAATGACTATCAAATTACAACATTGCTCACAGTCAAATTCATAGTTCTAATGTTGTTTTGAAATCATTTGTGTGATTTCAGACCGAATATTTAAAGTACTGTGGTAAACAATATAACGAGCATGTCACAAGTTGTCATTGAACGAATGTGTGAATATAAAATACAACTTTTTTGTCTTGAGCAGATTAATTGGACTTTTTTAAGTTACACTGGCTAATTAGTTTGTATATTTTCTATATATCATGTAAATTATCATTCTGTGTATGTGACCGTGTTGCGTGGGTCAAAATGATTTATTTTCTGCCCAAAATCAATAGAATATTAAGTAAAGATCATGTTCCATGAAGGCATTTTGTAAATTTTATACTGTAAATTTAATTCATTTTTGATTAGTAATATGCATAATTTGGACACATTTGAAAATATTTTTTTCAATATAATTTTATTTTTAAACACTTAAATTGCAGATTTTCAAATACTTGTATCTCAGCCACATATTGTTTTATCCTAACAAGCCACACACGTAAATGGGAGTCTTGATTATTCAGCTTTCAGGTGATGTATAAATCTCAATTTAATTGCACTTTCTATTTCTTTTCATAAACTGCTTTTGTTTTTAAAAGTAGATTGGAAAAGATCATGGAGCAGAAATATGAGGAGGAGATTCAGATGCTTCAGCAGGATATTGAAATGCTGGAGGCTGAACAGGAGGAGTCTTTACGGTCCATTTTTATACAGCATGGAGACCGACTACAGCAAGGAGTGTTAGTAGAAGGAGCACATTCTCTGTCTGTCTGTTGTGTGAAATTTTCATTTAACGACTGCAATGAAAATGGTTTACTTGAAAACTGGCCAAATTTTTTTTTGGATTAATTAATTTTTTTCAGAAAATCAGCCTGTGAGGAAAGGGGAGGTGGAGGAGCACAGCAACACGCTCTTTCAAAACTGATCACAGAAGTCAGAGAGCTGGAAAAAGACCTCAGACGACAGACAGAAATCAACGGGATTACTCTTAACGAGTGTTTTGTGAAGACGTTGCACAAAAGTGAGATTAATCCATCAGTTGCGTAGACATTTCGAAAGTTTGCTTATGTCAATATAAAATAATAGATGCATAAATACTTTATTTGTGGATTTATGCGTTTAAGATTTATTAACTTTTGTTGTCTCTTCAGGTGAAAGGAAACTCGTACAGCAGCTCAGGCTTGCTGGTCACTGCAGGTTACTCTTGTTCCAGGTTGAATTTGCAGTGACTGAGATTCAGGTACAAAGACACCACTAAATATTTATGCCTAGTATAAGCACAATTAATAACATACCAGTTCAGAATAATCCAAGTGAATAACTTACAAAAGCAGCTATAGAAAAAAATCTCTGGGTTTGTCATTTAAATGTGTGAATAAAACAGCATTTATTTTACGTTTTTTTCAAATGAAAAATATAAATGTTGTCATTTTAGAGCATGTTTTGTTGCATGAAATGACAAATAATATTTATTTTTTGAGACAATTTTCCAATAACTCCAGAAGAGTTTAAAAAAAAAAGTGTTTTGGTAGAGCAACCCAGATTTTCAATCACCATAATTAAAAAAATAACCTAATGCATTCAGTGAGTTCAAAGAAATTTCAAGTGGACTCTAAGATTTTGCCAAAGCTGTGTGTAGATACTCTACTTGAGGTCTTTTAGTAAGTTACCATTACCAACTATTTTTATATGTTCTATAATTATTACCAAGCATGAATATTTTGATTGCTTAGTTTTGGCGTTTAGAATTTAAAACTGTAGAACTGTTACCATTATACCACAAATCATGTGGCTTGTTGAGATGTGAGGTAAGTGATTGGCATTATGCAATGCTTTGCACTGGCAAATGCCATTTAACTTTTCTTCAGAGAAAATTAATTTTAAACTCTCATACCCCCTACATGTAAACTTCCACTGCACTGTTATTAAAACCATCACGTCCTGTACGTTCTTTTTTTTCTTACACTCAACACTAGAGGGCAGCATGCCTCCATTTGCACCTAAAATTGGCATGTTAACTTCAGGGATTTGTGCAGCAGTCTCTTTAATCGATTAAACTTGGCGTTTACAGTTTTAGTAGTTCTTCCTGTTTCTCTGCAAGCTTCATGACAAGCATAAATACAGCACTTTGATGGACATCCTTTGCACAAATATTTAGATAGTCTGATTAAATCATTCAGAACAGACTTGTTAGTCGGTGACTGATGGAAACCTTAAAATTTGTGAGTTATTTTCTACTGGCAGTCTATCAGAAGATCAGTGTGGGATTTTATTTGACTTTTAAAGATAAACTGGAAAGAAAGTCACAATAAAACCAGAAAAGTTGGAGCTTCATATCAATCTTGATAATACCTTGATAATAGTGGTGAATACATTTAAATGTTATATAAAGAAGTGCATAGAAAAGCCGAAAGCAGATTTAAGTTTTTACGTCCTCACCACAAAAACTTTTTCCTGAAGAGACGGACAAGGCTTCAGTCTAATGACAGGTAATAGAATAACGGAATACACACACACACACGCACATCACATTGCAGGCTGAAGACATCATTAATGATGTTATTAAACTCTTTATTTAATTTATTTACAGAAGGACAATGTTCTGCACAGGAGAGTTACTGAGCTCAATATAGTTGTGGATGGAGTTGAATTCAAAGATTTCTCTGCATTTGTATCAAGGTAGAGTGGTGATTAGTAGCAACCGCTTAATATCTTTGGTTTCTTGTCATATATTTAACATAATAATTACCCTTTTATTTTTTTATAGGTAAGCAGATTCCTTGGATAATTTGCACCCTTCCCAAAATGTCGGGTCTTGCTTGTTTGCATGATCGAATCAACAGAAATCACATTTGGAGAAAAGCCAGGTTGCATAATAGGTTACACAACATAAAACCTACAGTGTAAGTAAACATCAGGCAAGTGAATTCCCAGACAGCATAGAAGAGCGCTCTGCTTTATGTTAGTCCTGTAAAAAGATACCAATCCAAACAGAACTCCGTACAAGGGAAATAAATGTATCCGGGTGGCTCATTAGCAAGATGCTGAGTGAAGCCTGACCAGCTGCTGTTAACACACAGTTTCACAGATCTGATTTTCTCATTGCAGACTGATGGACAAGTGTTGCAAGATCAGATTAGATCCTGACTCTTTTTTTACAAGGCAGGAAGAATTTATACACTAGAAATATTCCATCACTAGATAAATAAGGAAATTCTTTATGTGCTGGAGGGGTTTCTGTTATACTTCAGAATAACTTCAGAGTTACTGCTGCAGAAGGATTTGTTTATTCGTGGCCTGGGCCAAATTGAAGAATAAGCATTTCTGATCATTAGACATGTGGTCCATATCTGTGGTAGCTGCCTCTTTCTTCCCCTGCTGAAAAATACATTCTGTTGGACTTCTGTTTATTTTAATCTGCTTTCTCCATTTCCCTTTCTTTTTCTTTTAATATCTGTTATATATATTTTACTGTATTTCATTGTATTCTATTTCATTATCTCTCGTTTTATTCTGTTCTGTTGCTTCTTTTTTGTTCCCTTGTGTTCTGTTTCATTGTTCCGTTCTTTCTACTTTATTGGGATTGTTTTTGTGTTGTGTTCTTTTCGGTTCACTCTATTATGGTCTTTTCTGTTGTTACTACGTTCCGTTTTTCGCCTCTAAATTCTGTTGTATTTTGTCTGTTCAATGTTTTTTTTGTTATTTAAAAGCAAATTCTGTTTCTTTTTTCCGTCTCTAGATTTGATTTTAATGTTTTTAAAAGATCTTTAATAATCAGTGTGTGTTTTAATAACTTTTAAAAAACACTAAACTTTTTAAATTTTAAGAAAAAGTCATTAGGAGTTTAACAAAAATGTAGTTTTAGCAATGTTCAGAAATAAGTATTCCTTAGGGATAGTTAAAATGTTGAGTTTTTTTCTGTCGTTTCTGAAGAATGTTGGAAACCTTTAACTAACTAACCATTCATTCATTTATTTATTCATTTTCCTTCGGCTTAGTTCCTTTATTAATCAGGGGTCGCCACAACGGAATGAGCCACCAACTTGTCCAGCATATGTTTTACATAGCGGATGCCCTTCCAGTTGCAACCCAGTACTGGGAAACACCCATACACACTCATACACTACGGCCAATTTTGTTTTTTTCAATTCACCTATACCGCATTTCTTTGGACTGTGGGGGGAAAACGGAGCACCCGTAGGAAACCCACACCAACACATGAGAACATGCAATTTCCGAACAGAAATGCCAACTGACCCAGCCGGGTCTCGAACCAGTGACCTTCTTGCTGTGAGGCGATAATGCTAACCACTGAGCCACCATGTCGGCCACCTGTAACCATCGACGTCCATATTATTTATTCTACTATGGATGTCTAAGGTTATAGGTTTTCATCATTCTTTGAAATATCTTTTTTGTTCAACAAAACAAACAAGACAAGGCTAATTATGAATGTTATTACTTCTGAAAATACATTATACTGTACAATAGTAGCTTATTTCTGTCAAAATTTCTTCAAGTTAAAAATGACCCGTGAGCTGTCATGAGTTTCTTCACAGACATTTGTCCACATCATGATTTGATTAGGTGTACAGCACAGTTTTTGATTTATTCAGCCATGTGTTTCTTTGACATCCTCAGTCACACAGCTAATTTTGCTTTAATGTCTCGATTATGTGATTCTGTTCATGTTTTCAACTTCACCAAAATCATAGAGTCCCCTGTTGGATTGCCTTATGTTGCTGTACCCCCTTATTTGTTCTGGCATATCCTTTTCTATTATAGTATTCTTTATTCACTTTTGCTGTACTCTCTTACTTTCCATTGTCTTCGGTTTGGCTTTTTTCATTTTTTTTTTCTGCTCTATTTTAGTGGTTAAGCTCCTACAGGGCAGCTTTAAAACTGGAGCTTATGTTTTATGTTGCTGGAGTAATCTCTCTTTCTAAACTCCAGACGGTTGCTCTGCTGGTGCTGTAATGAGGTTCAGTCATTTGAGTCTAGAAGAACGCTGCACCCAACATAATGATGTGTGGATTTAATGTTTAAAAGTGCTGTGTTGACGGTCCGTAACATGTCCCGCTCATTAAACTGTCAACAAATGGCACCAGCAAGTCAATGACAGCCAACAGCACCCCACAGAGCGTGCACTGTAAAAAGTGAACATGTGGACCACCTGAAGGTCTATGTGGACTGCGTGAGGCAGGACGTCCTGTACAGAATCCTCTGGGATAAGAAGGCATGGTTGTTCTAGGTGGATGTAGCTAGTTTATCGGTTGCTTTGAAGCGCTAAACATTCCTGTTTACTGAAGTGTAGAGTTTTGTCTTTTACTACTTGGACAAGAACAGCACAACACAGCTTTTGATGTTGACGTATTCAGCCCTCTACAGAGAAAACTACAGAGATAATTAGAAGGTTAGGGTGTTTAGATTATATGTTGTATTGTACACTTACAAAATACATGAAAAGAGCGGAGGTTTAAACCTGGAACTTCCAGTAAGGAAGATTCATAATTGTAGTGCGTTTGTTCTCCTGTTTCATTAATCCATTCGTGTCATATCTGTAGCTAAATGCTGTTTGGTTGTCGTTACATTAAACACGTTTTTTAGGGATTTAAACCAACAGCAATATAGTTGTCGCTATAGATCTCTACATACATGGATGATTGACATGCTTTTTGGGGGGGGGGTAAAACACCATTTCTGAAGACAAAATAGATATATACATGTAGTTTGAAGTCTGATGTTTAACAAAATATAAGGTGTTGCTAACTTTGTTAATGATTTCAGTGTTTGTTTGTTTTATTTCTAAGCTGTGCCTTAAATATGTACATCTCTTGATAATATACAAATACAATAGCAGGGATTTATCTTCATTGTAGGACACATATCTTCATGCAATTTATATTTATTTGAAAATTATTTTTTTCTCCATGACTTGTTTCGGCTTACAACAAACTTCATTTAGTGGTTCCAAAAAGTCACACCAGAGGACATGGTTTTTAGTGACAAAATATATTAAGTTCCTATGTTTATAGATATATTCATTCATTCATTTTCCTTTATATTTATCAGGGGTCACCACAGCAGAATGAACTGCCAACTTATCCAGTATAAGTTTTACTCCGCGTATGCCATTCTAGCTACAACCCAGTACTGGGAAACATCCATACACACTCATACACTACAGCCAATTAAGTTTATTCAGTTCACCTATACCGCATTTCTTTGGAAACCCACACTGACACAGGGAGAACATGCAAACTGACCCACACAGAAATGCCAACTGACCCAGCAAGAACTCGAACCAGCCACCTTCTTGCTGTTAGGCGACAGTGCTAACCACTGAGCCACCGTGTTGCCATTTATAGAAGTGTATGGATGGAAAAAAGATTAAACGTTGACATTTTAAATTATGTCAAGGGTAACTATTTAATTTTTGTGCAGTGAAAATGCAGCAACCCACAAACTAGTGTTTTGCATGATCTCATATTTCATCAAAATAATTTACATTTTCACAGATTCTGAAAGACATATCCAAACTTTAGCTCGAATGCATAATGCTTTATACTCTTGAATTAGCAATGAATTTGTTTCCATTCTAGAGTTTATGGTTGTTCCACTTAGAGAATTTTTTTTTGGCCGAGATGACAAATTACAGTTTAAAGTAATGCTGCTGTTTTGGCGACGATTTGTTGGGGTCCTTTTCTGAAGTTCAGCCAGCTTCCTGGACCCTGAATGTACATCTGGATCATATTGTCTGGTCTAAGAGTCTGTCCTGGCACGAGAGAGTTGGAAAAATACTGGAGATAATGATTCTCGCATAAGTTTGAGTTGTCTCTGCGTCTCAGGAAGATGCATTTTATAACCATTATGGTCCATGTAAACTTAAGAAGAATTTTTTGAGCACTCTTGTGGTTGGGTACATAAGTGGATTCAGGCATGTCTGGGGAGACAGTTTTTAAGCACTAAAACCTTGAGTTTTGCACTATCATTGCTTATATCATTGATTAAAAGGATGGTTCACCCAAAAATGAATCTTTATTCACTATTTACTCACCTTTAAATTTTTTAAATGTAAACTTTTATGAGTTTCTTTCTTCAAAATATCTTCTTTATATTTAACAGAAGAAACTCATAAAGGTTTTAAACAAGTACAGGGTGAGTAAATGACAGATTTAAATTTTTGTTGTACCATCCCTTTAAGAGTATAGTTCAGCCACAGAGATAGACATAATACACTTGCTAATGTAAAAACCAATATAGCTAACATGAGTACTTGCCACGGGTCCCTGAGAACAAAATCAAGCAAATGAGAAAAACTGAAAGGACAGCTTAAGTGAAATTAACCAGAAGAGCCAAACATTGATTTACCATTAATCGCTCTGTAGAGTGATTCTGGCATTCAGTATGTTTAGTCTATTCAACTTAAAAGGTTAGCGTTCTATAAAAGTTTAGTTTGAAATGACTTTTTCAGATTCAAAGTCCTCAGAATCATCAACAAATTTGAAATTACATATGATGGAAATTGAGATTTGCTGGCAAATGTGATTTGTCTGTGGTTTCATTTGAGCAGTGTTAGATGTCAGTCAAACTAGTTGCCTGATTAGTGTTTGTAAACTTTCAGCCCATGCAGATCCAAAACATTTCAGCCCTACACTAATTGTCTTGCGTTTCTGTATTCTCATGGAGCCTTTTCTTTAACTCTTGCCATTGAGCTGCTGTCTTTTACTGTTGGAGTGGATCCATTCAGTTTTGAGAGACTTACCATTTTTCCATCACTCATTACAACATTGGCCTTTCAGAGACAAGACTCGAGAGTCATGGAAAGTTGTGTCCTGTGCCACAATTTTTGGGCCCCTGGTAAATCTATGGAAAATCTCGAAATGTCTCGTAACGTCAGCCTGTAAAGGGGATTAAACACAAACACACAGTTTATCCTTCCATATTCTATGCTGAAATTTACACTTATTAGGACATTTCACTAAAATGTTTTTGTCAAATACTTAAAGACAGTTTAAGTCTCTAATTGGAATGTGTTAATTATTAAAGTAAGCAATACACTGTTGGCCATTATGAGTATTAATCGAACAATACTGTCTTGTTTGCAGAGTGGAGGACACAAAAGATCTTCTCTTGTTCTTCAGGACCTTGAGGACATTTTCTGAGAGATGTGAGGATAGGCGTCAAACGTTTCAGCACTTTCAGGTAACCAGCAATAAAAGTAGGGATTACTAATCAATAATATGGTTAATCAAACAATAAATTCAGTTACTAAAGGGCCACTGTTTACCTCTAAACTAAAGGATAGTTCACCTCAAAACATTTCTCAGTATTTATTCTACTTCAAGATTTGCAAACCCTTGTTTTTTTCTGTTTTAAACAAAATAAGATATTTTAAAGAAATGTCAAAGGAAAAAACAAATGCTACAGAACTCAATGGTTACAGGTTTTTAGCATTTTTCAAAATATCCTCTTTTGTGTTTGGTAGAAGAAAGAATCTTATGTAAATTATTATCAATCACTGCAATCACACTTCCAGCAACTCCAGTGCCTTTCACCCTGGGGAAAGTTGCAAATTATTGTTCCTACCTCAATATGATATTCATTGACTCCAGTTGAAATGTTTTTATGCTAAAAATAAACATTTTGGAGGACAAACACCAAATGGCAAATGCCACTCTAGGTCTATTGCACAAATGGCTGGTGCAGGAACTGAGAGAGGATTGTATGAGCTCTATTACTAATGCTTGTATAGACTGTTTATTATGAATGTTGCTCACATCATGTAGCTGCACATCTGGTCACCAATGCTTGGTATAGGTAGAGATTGCTGAAATTGCTAGGTGTCCATCGAAATGAATGGGATTTTGTCACTTTGCCATTGTGTGTCATTGGTAGTGTGAACAACGCTGAATACTCAATACGCCTGAACAAGCTTATCAATTGGGGGTTTTGCACCAGCATTCCCATAATTTTTAGTTCCTATAACTATTGGTGATACTTACATCAGTGTGTTTACACCCCAAAAGCTAGGAATTACTTTAATCATAGGAACACACTTAGGTAGAACAAAATTAGCTCCTACTTTAGAGTAGAGTCTAACCCATCACAATTGTCCACAGTTGGTTGCGGTCAAGTAGATGTTTCAAATTTCAACTCAAATTTGTATTAAATTCCATTTTTATCACTGTAATTGATGTGAAAGTTAAAGATATAATATGTAAAATAGGTATAATAAGCCATTTTATCCAATATCATACCAAAACAAAGAAACCATATTTCATACATTTCTTTAAGTTCTTTAAGATCTTTACGTTCTTTCAGATTGTGTCTCAAGTTCTCCTTGTCTCTTCTTGTGTGGTTATCTCTTTCATTGCGGTTATCTGTATTTGGACTTGGTTGTTTCTAACATGTATATAGATTTTCATAAGAATGAGAAAGATTGCTGAGATTGGGGAATGCCAGATTTGGAACAAATTCCATGACTTGATGGCAGTGAAAGTTTTGGGAATAAAGCCTTTGAGGCAGTATGAAAAACATTCCATTATTTGCTTGGACCATTGTGTTGTGATCGCTGCCAATTTGGCCAGTAAAATGGAACAATATTACAGCACTTTTTCCAGAACTTTCTTGGTGCAGAATCTTCGGGTTTAATTGGTTAGCAATTTGCAGACAGTTGTTTTGGTCTTTTTTTTTTTGAAGCTGTCTGTATATTTTATGCTCCTATCTTATCTAGCTATCAAAAAGGATCAGAGCAAACTAGTCAGCGTTTTTAGAAAAAAAGTGTATTTGAACAACTAAAGTGAACATAACATGTTGAATTCATACAATGTTTTACTGTACAGTCTATTCATGTTTAATTCACACATAGGTAGTAATTACAGATTTAGCATATAAATAATATTCAAACAATAAAAAAAGGTCAGTTGGAAAGACCAGCGTCTTGGGACTTGGAATGGTTTCCTTACTCTCAAATTAACTTAGCAGGCATCTTAATTTCAGCCAAAACAAGACATTTTAACAGTACTAGAAAGTGTCAGAAATTCACAGAGTTCTGAGAAATACTAGAAGCTTGACTGCAGCTGTTCATGATCTCACATTTTACCAAGCAGTAGCTTCCAATGGTTATTTACAGTGGATATAAAGTTATTCTTTCAAAGACTTGAGTTTCAGGTTCATCTACAAAGTCAATATCAAAAGGAAATCTAAGTGTTTGGGCAGCTGTTACATATAGATATATAGTACAGGTTCTCATGGCTTTTTGTACACTCAGTAGTGCACAGGCACCAGGAGATTGAATGACCTTTTCTTCGTGGTTTAAGTCATTTTCATTGGATATCCAAGGACTTCTCACTGCGTTATACATTTAAATCTGTTTTTATTGGTATCGCCCAATTGGAAGAGACTGCAGGCATATGAAACTGTTGGGGTACTGGCCAAGGTTGATGGGATTTCCGTCCATACGGATCTCGTTCATGTTGGGACGGATGTAGTAAGTGTCGTTACTTTTGCAGAAGGTGTCTGTGGACACGGTTGAAATGTTGTTGTTCTGTGAACAAAGCAACAGAAGGAGTTTGAGTTTCTATTTGTAGGATTTATGTGGAGAAGGTTTAGTACTCTGCAACACATATTTGACTTTCTAACCTGAAGATGAAGTGTGCGGACGGTCTCTGGAATGAGAGGAACGGCCTCCAGTTCATTGTGAGCAAGATACAGATGTAGCAGTTTGTTTAATTTCTGGAAGCAATGAAGATCAATTAGAAATGTTAGCAAATAAGGTTGTTTTTCTTAGAGCAATTCAGTGGGCCATTCTTTGTTGAAGTTAGTTTGTCCAAATCAAAAAAGAAAAAACACAAAGCAACAAAAACAAAAGATAGTAATAGATACCTTGAAAGCGTTTGCCTTGACTCCTTTGGTCTTCAGTTTGTTGTGATTGGCATTGAAGGCGGTTAATTTTGCCGGTAACATTGGTAGTTTGGCCAACTGGTTTTCAGCAAGCGAGAGCTCCTCTAGCATGGTTAGCTTTGCAAATGCACCATCTTCGATCTCAGAAATTATGTTTCCAGTGAAGTCGATTCTCTTCAGAGTCACTACAGTTGAAAAGTAATAGATTGCAAAACATTACATTGACTATTTAAGTTACACGATCACGATTATATTGAGTTATTATTTAATTGGCATGCACCATGCATGTATTTTAAATCATCTTGAAAATGAATAGCCTGTTGAGGACTGCACAAGTCTTTTTGTTAACTAAAGTAGTTTTCTGGTCATTTTGGTTTATGGGGGACATAATATTAAAGTGTTTTGAAAGCCCTCCATGCATGAGGTCCCCAAAGCCTCTTTAAACACTGACTGCTCCCTCTAGCTATTTTTTCTTTGTATCTACGTTGCACTGCTGCAAACAGAGTAGTTTACCAAATGTCCAAGTTTTTGTCAACATATACAGGCTTTGGGATTCAGAAATGTGATCGATGTCTTCATGCAATGGAAAAAACAAGCAATCTCTTGCGATCACATTGGGGTTTGTATATGAATTCTGGGTTGTTTTCTGAAAAGATGCAGCTGTTTGTCTCCTGCTCCCCTTTAGGGAAATCGATTATCCTCTGCCAGAGAATAGCGTTTGTTCTCCCAATAGAAAAGGGCAGTCAACGAGAATGCTAGAGCAAGTCAGGTCAAGAGGAACTTACCGATATCTCCAAAATCTTTGGCTGTTATCTTCTTTATCTTGTTGTACCGAGCATAGAGGTAGTTTGTCTCCTTGGGCAAAGTAGGCACTGATGTCATGTCTGGGTCGACCTCCTCACAGTAGACAGATCCAGTTAGACACACACATAGTAGACAGGTTGGAAGGTCTGGAAAAGGCGCAAGTTTGTATTCAGTTTATGAAACCTGGTGGATGGGCAGTCATAAATTGCATCACTTCCTATACTCATAGATTTTGGACAAAAACATACATTAAGTGAAGTCTTATGAAGAGCTTATCACTGATTTTTGTTCAGGCAGTTGACCAGATGTCAGTCATTTCTTACCTGAAGGGTCTCCCACAGGCTGCAGTGGGCCCGAGTCATCTGGGGCGTCGGCAAGCATGAGGGCGTTTTTGTCATAGTCTCCATCAGTCAATCTCTGCAAAATGGATCATTGGTCATCACATTTGGTTAATTGACAAGAATACTACATTCAATTTAGACATTAAATGAATAGTTCACCTAAAAATGTAAATATCCTTAACTAGGGGCATCGCTAGACCCCATTTACTGGGGCTCGTGCCCCAGTAAAAATCACCAGTGCCCCTGTAAATGCTTTGAGATATGATTTACTTTATATGCAAGTGTATTTATTAAGAGTGGTAATCTCAGAATAAAGACTTTATTCTATATTTGCAACCAGTTTATTAAAAAAGAAAACTGACGCATGCGTGCTGAAAACCACTGGTATGGCCAGTTTTCTGGCTTCAAAACCAGAACCACCCTGCTCCGACTTGAAGCTGATGCACTGCTCTATTAATCCCGCTACATACACAGAAAAAGTATGCACTGCTCATGGTCAGTGAAACCGGCGTAACAGCCTTTTCTGTGAAGGTGTCGGCACGCAGTGAGTTTTGCAAGTTGACAAAACTAAAGGTTAAATTCCGTGCTTAATTTGTGAATCGCGAGGTCCCAGAACAGATCGGGGTAACGGATCCGGCATGTTACCAAAGGACAGAGAGGTGTCATGGACAAAAGTGAAGAGGGTTGGGGAGTTGCGGAAGAAAGTGAAAGTGAACAGCGGACCGGGGAGGAGGGCGGTTGAGGAGGGGGATCGGTAAAATGAGGTGCCGGATCAGATTTCAGAGGTGCTGGTTCCGGATACACAAGTTAAGTCCTGATTAAATTATATGATGATAATTGTATTTAGACTAAGCATGGCTCCTGATATTTCCGTATGAAGAAAGGAATGATGAGTCAGAGAAGTAAAACTCGCCCATGTGTCAAGTCTAAGACAACAGATAATTCTATAAAACATCGTTTTTGTATTCTATAGAATTATTTATAGAATTTAATTCTAATAAAATTAATATTCATGCAAAAGATTTCTTAAATGATATTAGCATATCACTTCAGTTGTGTCTTTACATTGTTTTCCAGTTAAATTTAGGACTAATTTCCGTTATTTATTTTAAATAATAATTGTATCATTTAAACATACTAATTCAAAATTTGCTTAAAGTAGTGCAAAATTTAACCAGAGAAACTAGTTAGAAAAACTTCTTAGAGTGCAAAGGGAGATTGAAGCATACAAAGTTATGTTTGGTTTTTATGTCATTACAAACATGTATAAATTTCTTGTACAAGAAGAGGTATTTTGGTGAAGAATGGAGAAAACCGTGTGTATTCAGGCTTTTGGATTGGTTTTGTTTGCTTCTTTCATTCATTTATTTTCTTTTTGGCTTAGTCCCTTTATTAATCAGGGGTCGCCACAGCGAAATGAACCATCAACTTATTCAGCATATGTTTTACGCAGCGGATGCCTTTCCAGCTGCAACCCATCACTGGTAAACACCCATACACACTCTTTCACACACATACACTAAGGACAATTTAGCTTACCCATTTCACGTATACCACGTCTTTGGATTTGTGAGGGAAACCGGAGCACCCGGACACGGGGAGAACATGCAAACTCCACAAAGAAATGCCAGCTGACCCAACCGAGGCTCAAACCAGTGACTTCATGCTGTGAAGCTATTGTGCTACCTTAGCTTTATATGAAAACTTATTTATTCAGTGACAGTATTCACCTCAAGAACTGTGAATATTGTGTTATACTAGTTGAAAACATGGCTTCTTGAATAGAGAATAATGTGTTGAATTTGGGTCGTTTTCTAACAGAAAGCTTCAAAAGACTTTCATAGCATTTGAGTTTTATAAAACACCTTGCTTCTATTCTGAAACTTGTAAGCTTAATTTTAAAAGCATAGAAAGCAGCCATCTGCTTCTGGATGAAGGACAGGTTTATAATAATATGGGGGTGAGTAAATGGCTTCATTTTTGTGTAAAGTACTCTTTTACATCCTGTTGATGAAAAACTATCATCTCCTTCGGCTTGTTTGAGACCTTGTCTGGACCTGTGTGTCTTCAGGCGTCTGTTAAATCACCCTGACAGTGTCTGACCCCCGTGAGTTACTGTGAAGCTGTGGGTGGGAGAATGTGAGCCTGAGGGAAATCCTGCAAAACAGATTGCTGACTAATCAGAGAGCTTCCACACAGCGCCGGCAGCTGTTGAGTCCATCTCTGAGGACTCTCAATTAATCCTGTTTAGCTGGACAAAACTGTCTGGATTCAAAACTGATTGTAGCATGGAAAATTAGCAAATAAAACCCTATTAGTGTGTGGGTTAAGATAAATAAAAGGTGAAAGCTGAGTTTTTTTTGTAATGTTACCCTGCTGTACATTAATGCCAATACAAACATACATATATATATATA
>CAIGQQ010037719.1:4147374-4168622 GCA_903798035.1 Danio albolineatus
GGAACAAACAAACTCAATTAAAGGAAACTAATTAACTTTACTAAAATATATAACATCAGCCTTTGCAGACTACAATAATGAATAGAATAAATAACAAAATTTACCTTATTCCTCTGTGCTCTTACATCGGTCTCCTCAGTAAGTGTTACATCCTCCAGTCTGTGATGCCTGTGAGTATGATAGTGTGCACCAGATGCTGAGAGCACCACTGATACCAATACAACAGCTGAAACGAGCATTCTCAGCCTCGTCCCCATTGTATCTGAATACTCTGGGATGTATTCTGCCACGTTAAAGAGCAGAAGCGCAGTGCAGGCAGCGCTTGGCTATTTTCTTGGTGCCTGTGAGTAAAATGTGATCTGTCAAATCAGGATTTTTAAGCCCCACCACAGGCTGCCAGAGGAGATCCTTAAGTGGGAGTTTATGGAACAGACCTTAACCCTTCGCATTCCCAACTGAGCTGATCAAACCACTGTGTCGCCTTCAGGGTCTGGCCATGTTTGTGGTCTTCTGGAGAAGAAAAAAAGCATAGTTCATAAAAAAAGAGCAGGAGGCAATGAAAAGGACTGTAAGTTTTGCTTTGGAAATTTGTAGCTCAGAATTGTATGTGTGTGGTGGTCTCGAGGAATGTTGAGGGATGTTTGGCGGCTCCTGGCTCTGTGGTTTTTGAATTAATCTTTACTTCTGTAGAAGAAGCAAGACAATGCAAGTACAGTAGTAATAGAGAAAATATTCCATTAGGATCTTTCAGTATCAGTGTTGCATGCAATTAGTTACAAAGTGACTAGTTAATTAAATGACTTATCCGCTGATAATGATTGCTTTTCATTTTTAGGTAATTAAATACTGTACTTAAATTCGACCATTCTGTTTAGATCAATTTAGAGAAGCAGAGAGACTGCATTTGTTTGTTATACAAATATATTTTGCAGAATAATTCAGTTTTTCAACTAAAGATACATTTTTCTAAACAATTATACATGCTTAAGAAAAATTGAGTCAGAATTTAGTTCATCATAATATGTTTCACTCTAAAACATGATGGGTTATTTTCAGCTAAATTTGGTTAAAATATGAAAAACTTCAAAAATTGGTGTCATTTTGGCTGATTTAATAACTTTTTTAAATACATTTTTATGATAAAACCCTAGTGAAATGTTTTCAATCCCTCCAGGGTTTTGCACATCCTTTTTGTGGCCTAAAAATTACTGATTTTGTGATATCCTTTCTCCTTTTGCTTAAATTCTGGGGTATTGCTGTGAAAATACACAAAAATCCTATACATTTATTTTGTTCTTTCTTGTAAAATCTTAAAATAACGGTGTTTTCTCTATATCTTTCTCAAGTTTGGGTTAAACTAACCCATACTTTTTAAAATGAAATGTGGTGTCAGTAGTTTGAAATATTTCGATACATGAAATGTTTAATTTTGTCATTAATAATAGTAATAATAATAGTAGCATGTTTTTATGAAGCTGAACAGTTTTGTTTGACTCAAAATTTAAAGTAAATTTAGTAGTGAACCACCAACAATTTCAGCATATGTTTTACACAGTGGATGCCCTTTCAGCCACAACCCAGTTTTGGGAAACACCCATGCACACTCATTCACACACACACTCATACACTACGGGCAATTCACCTATACCACATGTCTTTGGACTGTGAGGGAAACCAGAGCACCTGAAGGAAACTCATGCAAACAGAGGGAGAACATGCAAACTCCACACAGAAATGTGAACTGGCCTAGCCAGCCAGGCAGAGGCAACAGCACTAACCACTAAGCTACCTTGCCACGATAAAGTAATTTGAAAAGTCATTTAAATACAATTTTAATTACATAATTATTAATTCACTTTTTTGTTGTAACCCAACACTGATTAGGATGTGTTTATTATATGCTTTACTAGATTGTATTGCTTAGATTTGCATGAAATTGCACAATACAACAAAAAAATTATCTCAATGTTGGGTTAGTCCATATTTACCCCCACCATTGGTTTAAAACAAGTGTAGGGACAGTAATAATTAAGACATTAGGATAAATCAAGTTTTCCAACATCTTTTAATGAGGGTTGTCTATCTCTGCATGTTTGCCTAGATAAATTTCATTAAAAACATAAAATGGATTACAAAAGGGAAACAAAGCTCCTCTATAAAACAGACACTTGAAGATTAAGGTGAAGAAAACATGTTTAATAGGAAACATGTGACTGGTTTACTCCTTTTTTTGCAGCTTTACAGAGTACTAAAGGTGCCTCGGCCCCTTGAAATAAACATGGAAGCGATGGAATTAGAGATTGAATAACATAACAGGTGTGTTAGCAATTATACCAACCTGTAAAAATTTACTGTACTAGGAAAAGGGTCAGATACTTAGAAATGTTTGCACAGAGCTGATCTTTTGCAGTACATTTCTCAGTTGGTGTGTTTTTTTTTTCACTTCATGGCTTGGTTTATTCAGATGTAACCACCTATATAACTAGGGTGTAAGAATGTGCAAAACTGTATATATTTTTTTCACCCTGTTGGTTGTGGACAGCTAGTCAGTCACGCAAGCTTGATGTAATTAGCAGAAACTAAACAATAAATGAGTTGAATAATAATGTGATCAGTAATTTTGATAATTTTTCATTGTATTTTTTTATTTATACACTTAATCAGTTAGCTTTTTAGCAAGTCTTCCAAAATGTGGTGTGTATTTAAGCAATTGTAGTTAAAAATGGTTCAACAGAAGTATGTTTTTATTTATTTAATTTATCTGTTTATTCCAGTAACCTTAATGAATTATTATTAAATTTGCTTGCAATAGAACCACCATATTATTTTTTCATTTTCATTCATGTTGTATTCCAAAGCACAAATGAAAGTAACGTTCACACCAAACAAAGAGAGCCACATCACTAGCTCTAGTTTACTCAGGGGATGTTTTTACCCTTCACACAAATTTTAGTTTATGCCAGAAAATGTCTCGACTCGCACACCCATAGTATGCTACTTGCGAGGTTTTTTTTGACATACTGTCAAAACAAACCTTGCCATAGTATGTCAGAAAACCCTTGCAAGTAGCATACTATGGGTGTGGGAGTAGTAATCTATGACCTGAGTAGGCATGGGCCGGTATAAGATTTTGACGGTATGATAACCTTGGATAAAAATATCACGGTTTCACGGTATGACGGTATTGTGTTTAATTCTCTAAAATATATTCTTTTTAAATGTCTGGGTAAAAAACAAAACCTTTTTTCCCCATTGAACACAATATATTTTATTTTGAGAAACTTTTAAAGTATTTTGGGACAATAAACATGTCAGGCTAAATAATTAAAGTGATCATTGACTTCTGTGGTCTTCATTTGTTTCAAAAACACAGATTTCTTTACAATTTACACTTAAAAAAACAACAAAAAAATGTAAATTAAAAAATTGTACACATACCACAGGAACAGTATAGCAGAAAATTTTGGCGGTATGAAAACCTTGACTGCTTGTAAAAAGCTCCAGCTCTCCTACTACCTGGTCATAATGTCGTTATCACACTTTAATGTTTGAAGTTTTGGTCAACTAGGTAAAATTAAAGTTTCTGTTTATTTTTCTGACTGCTTGTATTTAATGACAAAACGCATGCATAAATCTGAAGCAAAATTGAAAATTTAGTATGCAGTGCATCGTCAATACATTGTGACGCACCGTGATATCGAATTGAACTGAATTGATGACATGATAATCATAATCTTAACTGAACCAAAACACGAGAACAGTGTAGGTTCACACCCCTCTAGTTCACTCAAGCATTACACTTTTCCATCTACAATAACAATAATTTCACCAGAAAAAAAGGAACTTTATTTATTACTCTGGCAAAAATGTACATGCATTGAAGTGATTGATAAAAGTGTTTTACTGTATTCATAAAAGTAATTTAAAAAGCAAATGTTCAGTAAATGGCAACTCATTTTAAACACATTCATGCATAAGTCAAATAGAATTTAAACCAACAAGGAATGGAAGATACAAAGTTACTATTATATGTTTTTAATAATATTTCAGTCATCTTAATTCACTTGAATACTGTGAATAATGAATAATAGGTTGGTTTGTTGTATGCATGAAACATTTCAGACATCCGTGTCAATAGCCTTGCTTCCTCCGGGCTTTTTTGGTCGGTCAGGTTTTTCATATTTTTTTGGGAGATTTCTCAGACTCGTCTTCATCGTCTTTTCTTTGGTTTCCATAAAATATCATGATCAGCCTTGGGAAACATCTGTAAGCGTAGTAGTCCACTGGTCCACTCAGCTTATTGTTGTCCAGACGAATGTAGGTCAGCATGTTAGGGTTGCCAAGATCCAGTGATGGACACAATAGGGAGATATTCAGATCTGCAAAAAGATGAGCAGTCATTTCGACATCTGTTATTAAATTGATATTTGTCTGTATATTACAGGGTTGGGTCAATTTGTTATAATAGTATATAGTAAAATACCATTATTACTCTTGTAGTAAAATTCGACTGATTTGAAGAAAAAAAAAAAGACTGCTTTACAGTACTGAACTCATTCTTTATTCTCCCTTTACTTGTTCCAAACCTGTTTGACTTTATTCTGTTGATCCAAAAAGAAAACCGTAAACCTGGAACCATTGACTTCCAAAGTATTTGACAGAAACTCATAAAGGTTTGGAACCACTTGAGAGAGATTAAATAGTGAGTAAAATTTAATTTTTTTGGTGTACTATTCCTTTTACATTTACTTCGAGATAAATGTCAGTGAAATTAATACCAGCCAATATGATCTCACAAAAATTTGTTTCATATCATTTGTATGTTTTCATAGAATCTTCATTGATGGTTAAGGTTGTGGCTTCTGAATGATGTTGTTTGCCTTTATTTAAAACAGTTTAGCTTTCCCATTAGATGCTCCGAAAATCAATATCCTGTTGTTGTTGTTTTTTTAAATGGTGCTGTTTTCCCCAAATCAAGTCTTTATAAATTTTATACAACAATTTAAGTGTATTTACATTTTAGGATTTACATTTTAGACCCAAGATAATGTGTAGCTTATTTCACTAACTATAAGTACGTCCAAACAAATCAACAGTAGAGCGCTTGAGATATTGGAGCAAGACATGGTTTTGCAAATCTTTCTAATGAATGAGTCAATTGCTCAGTCGGTCACAAACAAATCTTCAAAACATTTGACTGAATAACTTAAACACTGATTTATGAGACATTTGATTTGCCATCTGCTTGTAATTTGGCTTTAAGGGATAGTTCAACCAAAATTGAAAAATCTGTCATTATTTAATCACTCTTTACTTAAAACCTATTTGAGTTTCTTTCTTCTGTTAAACACAGAAATAAAATATTTTGATAAATGCTTGTTGACTTCCATGGTATTGTTTTTTTCCTTCTATGGAAGTCTATTTGTCTTTCTCTGTTTTAAACAGAAGAAAGAAGCTTGGGTTTAAATCTGCAGGAGGGAGAGTAAATGATGAGGTAATTTTCATTTTTAGGTGAGCCTTTTCTTTTTAACATTTAACTATTGAATGTGAGATGACTCTGTGAAGTAAAACAGAAAATATGTAAGTACATGTCTCTGTTTGTTTCTTTTAAACTGGCCTCCAAATTGCCTTGAGGTTTAAACCTACCTTTAAAGTCGTTGTGATTTAGATACAGATGTTCCAAGTTTCTGGGAACAAAAAATGGTTTGGAGAGCTGATTATGACCCAAATGGAGCTCCATTAGCTTGGACAGATTAAAGGTATTGTATGCAACAGACTTGAGTTTATTGTGCGGCATTCGCAGGGACACTATATTGGGAGTCTTCTTAAAGTAGCCCTCGGGTATGGAGACTATTGAGTTGTTTTCCAGAGATATCTGCTGAATCGATTCTGGAAGGTCCGCTGGCATGGATTTCAGCTTATTGTTGCACAGGATGATTTGCATGAGGCTCTTCATGCCAGATAGAGTCTTGCCTTTAATACCTGCATCTGTTAGTCTGTTGCTGCCCAAGTCCAGCACTGTAAGTTTTGTAAGCTCTCGCGTAGCGTCAGCCGGTATCTTTGAAATTTTATTGAATCCCAGATGAAGCCTTTTTAGAGTCTTTGGCAAAGGAGAAGGGATGTCTTCCAGATTATTATGCTCAAGGTGTAACTGCGTAAGGTCTTTGAGTCTTTTGAAGACATCTTTATCCACCTTAGATGACTGGAGCTTGTTGTAGCTGAGGTTGATTTCCCTCAGGGAAGTGGCGTTGATGAAAGGCTTTGAGGTGATCTCTTCTATGTCATTATGCTGGATGTACAAGTGGCGGATGTGCCTTGGGATGTTGGGAACTGCCTTGAGTTTTTGGTGGTCGCAATACATGGCGAAGGGATAAGACGAGGGACAGAAACACTCTCTGGCACAGTCGTATGAATATATTAATTGGGAATCATAATCAGGTTGTTGAGTTACAGAAAGCGGTGGAGCTTCTGGCAGAGAGATGGCATCCGTGTCGTAGTCTGAATAGTTGGTTTCTTCGTAGTCTTGAGAAAGTACCAGGACTCCAGCGATCAAAAGCAGACTCAGTATTGTCAAGAGCTGCGCCGATGTCATGGTTTAGTTTGATTTTCCCTTTTATCTGTTTGAAACGAATACAAAAGACAGTTTATTTGGAAACTTGCAAGGTTAAGGGGAATGCTAATTTGTTTTATAGAAAACATAGAAACACTGAAGACGCTTTAATATATTTTTATTAAACTGCATGTGATCATGATCAGAAGAACCGAAATGGTGGACTGTGGCATAATAAAAGCTTCACTGCTTTCGTGCCGCATTGTGCTCGTTGTGCTCTATTTTGCTTCAATGGCTTTCAGTCTTACTCTGCTTAATACTTCCATGATAATATTATAATTCTTAAGCTCATTAACTTGATTTTTGCAGTTCCCTAGGCAATTAATATGAAAACTCTCATGATTTCAGTCACTGCATCATCAAATTACACATTTGTTTGTTTTGAATACACACCCTCTAGTGGCGAAAGTTACATACTGTGCCTTTAGGTCCAGGACACACCAACCTGACACCAAACTACTTGCACAGATAAAACGCAACTGTGTTGATGCCTCACGTCTGTTGATACGTCTGTCTGGACCAAAAAGCTGCATGTGAACACACCAAACGGACAAACGACAACTGTAATGAGTGCTCATTCTGCACCTGCATGGGAGGATACGTCTTTCCACGCAGCAGGAAGTGGTTGCCTTTTATCATTCGCAATGAGAAACCAAGATGATTTGAAAATGATGAAACAAACGATTGCTCCATATTCTAAATTTCTGTGCAGAGATGTCTCGTTTTTATATACTTTTGGCCTCATGCAATCATGTGATGCAAGTTTGCAGTTCAGACTTCACCAAGCTTGAATTTTAGAACGCAGCAACATTCGAAACTTGTTGCACGAGCTTGTTTTTTTCAATCTAGCACATACGCATAAATTCGCTTAAATTTTCCTTAAAAAATAAGTAGGCTTTGTTTCTCCCTGCCTTCAGATTTTAATGGGAATATGTTGACATACTTTGAACACGCAAATTATTTGTCCTCTTTCTGCTTTAAGAACAATGAAACAATTAAAAAATGCATTTAAAACACACATTTATTTTAGAGAATGTAGCTAATATTTGCATAATTAATACTATCTACCAATGACTCATAAGCAATTAATCAGAATTTACTTTTTTGATCATCAGATATAACTGCTATCCATGTCTCATTAAAAGATTTACATTTAATCATTTAGCAGACATTTTTATCCAAAACGACTTATGTAATTTAAATATAATAAATATCATCATCAATATTTATTTACAATCATATTTAAGGTGGCTGGGTTCCACAAAAAGCAATGTTATTAGATGGCTAAAACAAACCACAACTAGGTTTTTATTCTTATTTTGTCTACTTAAAGAGGTTTTGTGCTTTTACAGAAGACTAAAATAACTTTTTTTTTCTATAAATCTGGATACTACTTTATTGTTTTCTTCTGTTGTAATGTCTGGCATGAATTATCTCAGCAGGGTTTTTACTGTGCCTGTTGAAGTCGAGGCTTTAGTGGTTGACTGACCTAGTATTAATAGGTATTTATGTTTAGGTTTTTTTTTTTCACTTCTAAACACAAACATCCATTTTGTAGAGGTGAACACTCCCTTGTAAAATGAAAGAAGCCTGTCTTCTTGGATTGTTGTTTATATTTGATGTAATATTCTCCTACACTTAAAAACAGTGTTTGGTCATAGTTATAATGCGAGCTGGCAAAGCAGCTAGATCAGGGATCCAAAAAACACAGCAGGTTTAATTTTTGAAATATAATTTAACTACTGTAACTACTCAATACGACTCTGAAGTAATTTTCTTGTCTTCTACAGAGCTTTAACAGGCTGGTATGCTGGCTATTATATGACTGCATCTCGGTTAAATCATGACTTATTCTAGAAATCTGTAGCTCATTTTTTCATTAATCAATCATAGTAATCTGTCTCATGTTTGGAAGCCACATCTGGCTGAAGGTTTACATTTATTTGCCCATTTGAATGCAAGAAATTTAAGACTTGTTTGTTAAGTACATGATTCAAATTCTTAAAATATCAGTTCCTTTACAGCTGATGCTAATTTATTGGCATTAAAGGGTATTCGATGCATTGCCATTAAGTTTTGGGAATTGACTTTAGCATGTGCGTTACTAAAATTTAAGAGCTAAATCTATGTATTGTCTTGCCCCCAAACACTTTTGCAGATCTAATACCCAAAATCTAACACCAATCATAACAGAAATGATTTAAAAACTGATCAACACTAGCTTTAGAATCGTGATATCATACCTGTGGGATTGTATCTCTCTCTGAGGCCAAGTTGAAACCCCTTCAGCTTGAATGATGTTGCCTAAAGCGGGAAGTTGTTTTATCTCCAGGGACGAGCGTGAAAGATTACCCTTGTGGTTTCCCCCACAGAAGCATTAGATGTTTCGGGAGAGATTAGGATCTGCCTCTTTGCCGTAGAAAGGATTCTGGAAGCGTTTTGGTCGCATGTGGTGTTCGGTGACCTCAGTGAAGCCTCGTGGTCTCATCTGATTCTTCTTTTCCCCTTTTGTCGAGTTGAGGTGAGGCTGAAGTTTCCAGACATCGATCTGGAAGGAATGGCCTAGTATCCAGTCCACATCATTGCATGTGGACAGTAAAAAGTTAACCCACAAAATTAAGGCCAGGCTCGGAACAGGTGTTGCGCTGCTGCAGCTAAGGCTTTGTGTAAAGTTTGTCTTATTATATTGAAATATATGTATATACTGTATGTGTAGTAAATTAAAATGGAACCTTCAGCCAATGTTCATAAAGAGTTTTGGTTAAACAGAAGGTTAAACGATGACAAAACTGGCCTAAAAAATGCTTCGGTGATAATTAAGTGGGTTCGATTTAATTGGTTTAGACATTTCTAGCACACTTTGTGGAGGCCTTCTGCAACATGATTGCTTTTTCCAGCGCTTGCACTGTATCAGAGTTAAACCACAGACGGTCTCTCATGACCCGTCTAGAGAGTGTCGTTTTTTTGTATGTGTGTGTTTTTCATTTTTTTTCTGAGTTGGCTAGACAGACCCCTCAGCACTCATTCTGTCAGCTGGAAGATTTGTTTTTGCTGCTGCCCACATGGCAGACGTTGAGAAGTCTGCAGCATGAGCGCTACTGCGGGCTGAGAAAAAACAAGAACCGCCAGGATTGCAATCCCAAGAGGTTCTTTTGGGGCATTTTTTTGTGAGTAAGGGGGTGAAAACTGAGTGAAATAAAAGCTTTATTGTGTTGGCAGGCCATTTTTTTCTTTTTTTGGTCTTTGATAAACTTCAGTCTGACTTATTTGTGGTGGCTTTACAATAACATCTGGGCTTGGGAAAGAAGTGCAATTGCGTGCAGTCTGCACCGGCATGAGCTATGAGAATACAAATGCACATTCGTTGGAGATCAAAATTAGTTTGTTTGTTTTTTTTCTCTAGAAATAATGTCTAAATCTTCATTTTAGTTGTGAATGAACTATTTAGTGGATAAAGCAGTGATTAAAATTATAAATCAACAGTGATTGTTGCATATTATAAAGACTTCTGGATAACATTGTGCAATCCTGAGAGTACTTCATGCTGGTGAGTGGGCTTGACAAACCACCTACACACTCTTTTCCTCTCCATATGCATCAGACACTTTCTGGTAAACGCTCCATATTTGTGGTATACTTTATGCAATTTTGAGTGTACTTCATGGAGCTGAATGGGCTTGACAAACCACCTGTAGTATATACACTCTTTCCTCTCCAAATGCACCAGATATTTACTTAAAGTGTAAACACTCCATATTCTGAGTGTACTTCATGAAGGTGAGTGTGCTTGACACATCACCTGTAGTAAACACACTCTTTTCCTCTCCATATGCACCAGAAAATTTCTGGCAAACATTCCATATATCTGGAAAACTGTGTCCAAATGTGTGGATTTCATGAAGGTGAGTGGGGCTGGCAAACCACCTGAGACCCACTCGTTTCCACTCTATGTGCTGTAAGAGAGTTTTGGTTATTTTAAAATGGCTTCCCGTTAGTGAAAACTGTGATGTCCAGCTGCCAGTTAAACAGGGGTTGTCTGACAATGAAGGAAATTGCCACCAGTTGGAGATTCTTAACAATAACTGAGAGGATCTGAAAGTGTTCTAAAATTTTGACAAGTGACCTTATTTTCAAGTATTACATTTTCAAAAAAGTGGAAAACTATATCTTGCCTATTGCTAAACAGTTGAGTTTGCTAACACTTTATTTTGATGGTCCATTTGCGTATTAGTAGACTGTCTGCTTAATATCTGTTGATACTGACATTTAACAGACATTTAACTGACTATAAGAAACTTTGCAAGTACACTTAACCTAACCCCATCCCTAACCCAACCTAACAGTCTACTTATAATCTAATGAGTATTAGTTGCAATGTAACTTAAATTCAACAAACGGACCATCAAAATAAAGTGTGACCTTGAGTTTTATCATTTTTTTAAATAAATTCTGCCGTTCTCCAGATCTGGTGGGAAAACTTTTATCTTTTTATCTTAGCTTAGCATAATTACTTAAATTGGATTAGGTCATTAGCATCGCTCTTTAAAAATTCAAAAGGTTTTGATAATTTAACAATTTAGGCTTGACTCTTCTGTAGTTACATCATATACTAAAAAAATTAAATTAGCTATGTTCTAGGCCAGAGATGCCCAAAGTAGGGCCCGCGGGCCAAAGTTCGTCCATCGTAACCTTTGATTTGGCCCACCATTCCATCTGAAAGGAAAGTAATAATGATGGAGAGGGTTGGGGCAAATCGGGTTGGGTTTGTTGGGTTGGGTTTGTTCTATTGTTGAGCTACAAAAAAAAGCAAACTGAAATGATATGTTTAAATTAAATGTTGTAAATAAATCAGGTTTTTTAAAATGTAAATACTGTCACTTGACGGATAGAGGACTATGCAGACATCGGTGAGCAAATCAAGGCAAACACTAGCAGAATTTGGTTATAAATTAGATTGTTTTTCTTTTTACTGTAATAAGTTCATTATAAACTGTTAAAATATACTGTATTAGTTAATATAAAGCAATGTTTTCTTGTCATTTTTAAACATTAATAAATAAATTAGGAAATTACCCATGAAAACTATATTTACTCTTGGCCCACTAGCCTCAATCAAGTTTGGTTTTTGGCTCTTTATAAGAAAAGGTTTGGGCACCACGTTCTAGGGCAATATGGCTAGGAGCTATACTCTTATTCCTGGGTACTAATAAAGCAGAAGGTCATAATTCACATTCGTTAAATAATTACTTTACATAGCTATATTTTACATTCTTAGGAGATACAAAACAGACGTTTTGGCACAATGCCTTCTTCAGTGTGTGACACAATCTTCTCACTCTACCCTCTTATTCCACAGTCAATCACATTACATCATTAGTTAGACGACTACTCAATAGTTAAAAACATTTCACCTGCAGCAGGTGAAATGTCATTACACAGCACTGTTTCCTGGTTACCTTGTGTCATATCATTGCTCAGCTAAATAGATTCAAACTAAACTAAAAAGATTCAGCTGGTAAAACTCAGCTGTTTAACTCTAGGTGACTGGTAAAACAAGCTTTTTTCCAAAAAAGTGAAATCAATTAGTTGAATTCAAAATTATCTTATAGAGTTAAAACATGCAGTGAAGAAAGTCCTTATGCAAATACCACATGTTGTATTTAATGGATTATCGGAATCATTAAAAACCTCTAATTAATCCACAAATGTGCGTCTGAACAAGACCGTGTTTTAGAGACTTTGTGGAAAATGTTCCAGAGGTGGGAAGTGTTCTGGTGGCCCTCCTGAAAAGAGCTGATAAAAACAAGCTGGGTGGTTGTTTTCTGTCTTGGTTCAAAGGTATTTACTCTGCAGGGTAATTGGATGGGGGGAAACATGAGGTGATGTAAACAACCTTAAATAATCTCTTCATTGTTATGCTGTCAAATTTTGGGCTTATACAGTGAGCTCTATGAAATTAAAGTTTAATAATTTCAGATAAACCAGATCTAATATCACACACAAGTGGAAAAGTTACTGTTGACATTGAAACATTTACTGTAATTGTGAGGAGGAAAGGTATTGTAGCCTTTAAACCATTTCAAATCAGTGTGTCCATATCCCTCAGGTGTTTTCTGAGGCTAAGGGATCCTAAATGATCCAAACCTGTTGTGAGTTTTTTTTTAGAGCCGCCGGTATGCAAGACGTGGCAGCAGTAGATCAGGCCAACCTGAAGATTTGTTCCATATGTTTCCTGAGCAGAACCTCTCTCTCTCTCTCCCTCTAGCCTCCACCCCTCTGTGTTGTTTTTTTCCCCCATATCTTAACCTATTCAGACCCAAATTAAATTACAAGAACAAAATTTGTGTTATCCAAATCACATTAGTTTTGCTGAAGTCTGCTACATACAGTGTTTAAAACGAGGCATGCAATTTACCAATTTTACAATGCATTTTAAATAATATAAATGTTAAGAAATTGTTTTACCACAAATGCATTATGTTATGCCAATAGGTGGGAGCAATATGTGACCCATTAATGATACATGTACAGTTACAGCTGAGCTACTGTACAGCAGGCTGAATCTCACAATGCTTATTCGAGTAACTACAGAGTAGTAGGAGACGTTGCTTTTGGGAATACAGTATGCAAAGCACAACAGCAGCCTGTTTATTCCTTCAATATTGGTCATGGAAATTCAGCTTTTAAGTGCAAAATCAGTGAATTTGATATTTGGTTTAGAGTGGGAATGCTAACATAGTTTGGCTAAGTGTTAATCGGTGATTGATTGTGTTTTTTGTTTTGTTTTGTTTTTAAAGAACTTGGAGATATTTGGTTGCCAAATTGATACTTTTAAAACTGTTCTAAATGGATAAAATGATCTAAACAATGCCTGAACCAATACTTCTGATGTTGGAAGACTTTTAGTAACGTTTTTAGTAAACTACAAAAACGGCATATCCTGACCTATCACAATATCTATGCAACACTATTTCAATTTAAAGGGCCACGAAACCCCCCAGTCTCAGCGTGGTGTTTTCCCACCTCTAGTTTGGAAAAGCTCAGTAAAGTGGGCGTGTCCAGCTCTGTTTAGGTAGGAGTGTCGGGGAAGGGGAAAGAGGGAAGGTTTTGCATAAAAATGGGAGTTTCCATTTGTGCACGCGCTCATTTTCACACAGACTATGTTTACATGGACATCAGTAATCGAATTATTTGCCAAATTATTAATTTGTTGACTTTAACGGCACTTTCTCTTTATTTTCGGATTCGCGTGATGGGCAGGGCTTCTGTCTATGGCTTGGTGACTGTAGCTTTATTGCTAAATGGCTAACAGGTGTTTTATAGAGAGAATAACTGTTTTATGTGCTTTATGAAGGCTGATAAACAGCTTCGATTCGTTTGGAGTCATGTCTGAGTCCACTAGATTATTTCAGAGGTGCACCAGCTCTGTGATCTCATAAACTCCTCCAGAAACTGTACCTAGATGATGGAAGCTTTCAGCAGTGCTTCTGACTGAGCCGAGCCGAGTTTTCCCTCAGGACACCAACAGGCGCTACGTCATAATCACACCCCCACATGAGCAAGCTCCTGATTGGTTAATGCGGCGCGAACGTCCGCTGAAGCTCATTTTCATTTAATTTTCAAACTGAAGCGATTCCCGCGAATTGCGGCGTTAAGCGCGTCAAACGCGCGGCACCATTCGCGCGTATCGCGCTGCAGGATGCCTATTCGCGCCTTTGCATTGACTTAGCATGTGAATCACTCGCGCTTGATGCGTCTTCCGCAACTGCTGTAAGGTACAATCTTCGAAGCGATCATGAATATTAATGAAGCTGCGCCGCTTACACAATAGAGCGATCTGGTTGGTTTGAACCAAGTCTATCTCATGAATTAATGCCGAACACACGTCAGAACGTACTGGCCGGGACAGGCGTCCACTCTCCACGCAAGGATCTCATCGGCGTGACGCAGCTTCAAAAATTCGTTTCAAACCGGAAGAACAAATTTGCTCAAAATAACGCAAAAACAACCAATTTTCACTTTTTAGTCAATGATATGTGTCCTAATAGTGTTTATAGCAGCGTGGGACACATATATGACTGTCAACAGCTCAAAAAATGTGTTTTGGTGTTTCATGGCCCTTTAAGTGTGTACTCACACTAGGCTATCCGTACTGTGCCTGGGCTTCGTTGACTCCCATTTCCTGGTTTGTTAGACTAGTGTGAGTGCTCCATATCGGGCTTGAGCGTGGTTTAATTGTTCGGCCCTGGCCCAGTTGGAAGAGGTGGTCTGGAGCATGGTTCGGTTGAGCTTTGGCATAGTACGTTTGTAGTGTGAGTGCAAAGCGTGCCTGAAGACGCAATGTCACTTTTAAAGGACTGTTGGAATCATATGGATTTATTAATCATTCTTACTGTTCAATGAACGTGAACTGTCGTAGTTCATTAAAGATGCAAACCCCTCGACGACTTTTATGATAATTTATGAGCATCAAAAGTTGTGGATCTATTTAAAAGATTTGACTGTGTCTCTGCAACAACTAAAAATAATACAAAACAATACAGCAATCTCCACTGCACTGAGTGAAGGCGCTTCTCTTTCTAACTCAATAGTCACAGCATCAATGATGTAAGCATGCTTGGGCATGGAAGGTAAAAATACAGTGTGATTGTAGGCCGAAAAATGTGTGTTTCTTATTTGAACTTTGACGTAATCTTAACTGAAACATGACAGCAGGGCGGGACATATAGTAGCCAATAAAAAACAGCCAATAGCGTTTAGTTTTTATCATAGCTCTGCCACTGAGAGTGGTTAAGCTCAAGTGCAATAAATAAAAAAAAAAGCAAATGAAAAGCGTCTTAAAGGGGCTGGGCATGGTCAGAAGATTTGATGAGAAACTGAAGTATGAGGTGATGTCAAAAATCGTTCATCCGTTTAGGCGGAAGTGATAAACTGCAAGCTTTGGATGTTTATATCTTCTAAATGCGGATTTTGTCACTGTTTTGAAGCAGACTCACTTATAAATATACTCATTCATTCATTATCTTGTCGGCTTAGTCCCTTTATTAATCCAGGGTCGCCACAGCGGAATGATCCGCCAACTTATCCAGCATTTGTTTTACTCAACGGATGCCCTTCCAGCCACAACCCATCTCTGGGAAACATCCATACATTCTCATTAACACACATACACTACGGACAATTTTAGCCTACCCAATTCACCTGTACCGCATATCTTTGGGGGAAACCGGAGCACCCGGAGGAAACCCAAGCAACCACGGGGAGAACATGCAAACTCCACACAGATGTGCCAACTGACCCAGCCGAGGCTTGAACAAGCGACCTTCTTGCTGTGAGGCGAACGTGCTACTCACTACGCCACCGTTGCGCTCCTTTATATATATACCTAAAACTAAAATACTTTTACTAACATCTATAAAAACATTTGTTTTATTTTCATGGGGCCTTTAAATAGTTGGTTTTGACAGAATAGTTGTAAACCTGACATCACAGTTGTAAGCCTGACATGACCAGTCACGGTCTATCATGCAATAATTTGCTGGTTTTCACACTAATTTCCTCGATATAAAATCTTGTTATACTTATTTAAAGTACAAAAGCTGCTAGCTCTTATTTCCTTCACACATGCATTTGTCTGCTCAAAGCATTGTTATTGCTGTCCTCAGCAGTGCTGTTATTCTTTCTCTGTTTCTGTTCTGACTGTGGAACAAACAATTGCTCGGTTCAATACTGACATCTTGTGGACAAAGTAGTTCAAAAAGATTCAAAACGCATATGAGTGCAAACAGTTTAAAAATAATTACAAATTACAGTTACTTATGGGTTACTGCTTGTAAAATGTAGCCTACTGATTTTTTCCCCCCCAGAACTTCTGATTTTAATCAACAGCTCAGTGGCACCAAAATCTGCCTTTTGATTTGGTTTAAGTACATACTTTTTATACAAGTGTGACACTGAGTTTCGGTCTCCAACCCCAATCATCATTAGAGAGTGTAGTTTTGCTTCATGCATGAGCAGATTGTAAAATCAGTAAAAAATAATTCTTTCAAATCCTCCAAGTTTTGCGTAACATGCACAACATTGGTGGCTGGTCATGGGAGGGTGCTGCCTAGAAATGCGGAAACAAAATGATATTGGTTATTATTATTATTATTGTTATTATTATTAAATAATTATTATATTATTATTATTATAAAATGGAGGTTCATTCCACTGTGATGACCCCTGATAAATAAGGGACTAAGCTGAAGGAAAATGAAGGAATGAATGAATATTCCATTTAGTACTGTAAATGTCACCACTTTAAATATATACAAACTCCACTTTTTGATTGGTAATATACATTGATAAGAACTTAATTTGTATGACTTTAAAGTAGGTCTGGGCAATATGGCAAAAATGCAATGTTGTTTAATAATTTTCTATATTGATCAATAACAATACCAGTTGTTTCCAGATTTAAAAGAGTATCCCAACAATGACTGAAGCCCCAAAAATGATTAAATAGCATAACCTGGCTGATCATTTTTGGCGGCAAAAAATTCAGTGCATCTCTAATAACACACTTTTAGATTCCTATTGTTGCACATTTCTGCTGTGTGATTGGCTCTTAGATCAATAGAGTAAAAAAGTCCAGAGCGTATCATTGTTATTGACATAAATTTTATCACTATACGATATAATATCATTTATCAGCCCGCCCTAATTTAAAGGTGTTTTTTTTCCTAATATTTTGTAAGTATACTTTTTTAAGAATTGGTTTAGGCATTGTTAAGACCTTTAAACTAATTTAGTACATTTTTAAAGTATAAATTTGGCAACAATTAGGAACGGCCTCTTCCTTAAAATTGATTAGAATGTAAAAAGGTTCATGACAGTGTTCATTATCAAGGTCTTTACGTCACTGTTCCTAAATCAGATAAAATGTTTTGCAATTATTAAACAAATTGCTGAACTCTATTAAGAGACCCACAGACTCTTAAACGTAAACTCTCTTTTGCCTCAAAAAACAAAATCTAAACAATGTCTTGGGTCACGCTACCTTGGTTTTGTCTTATGACAGTAACTCTCTAAGATCATTTTATGAAATGTTCATATCAGTACATTTTGGTCTTACTAACCTGTTATTTAGAGTAAAAATGTTTCATTTGGATTAGTTTTTGAAAGATTTTTGTAAAGGTATTTGTCAGTAGATGCAGATAAAATTACGAGCTTTCCATTTATCAAAATTTTTAAAAGATGATTACAAAGTAGAATGGATGTTAATTAGAGACACTTTGAAAAACATTTTTTAAACAGCATACTGTAGTTCTAATTGGCTGAATTAGCTTGATTTCAACAAAAAATTGACTAAATCGTTAAACTCTTCCACAGAATTGCCATTTTAAGAGTTTTAATGGGTTATGTATTTACTTTTGTTCTGAAGAACAGATCCAAACAAGTCTTAAAGTCTCCCTCTGCTGGTGTTTGGTGTTATTGCTGGACATTCAGGACACAAGAAGGGCAACAAGATTTACTATTTAACTTGTCTTTATTTTTCTAATGAAACAACAAGATCTGAAATTGGACACAAGAAACACAGCACCGCTGGCTAAGGAAACACTTGTTGCAAGTACAGTTTTGCGAATGTCAGGGAGACAGATAAAAATGATCTGACAAAAATGTCCATGTCCAAAACACTGGCAATGAATAAAACACTATATAATGAACATTTAGCATGCAGTATTATATTTTGTTATGACTTAAACTGTTATTAAGCACCAATGAGTAATGCCCATCTAAAATACATGAAGTAGAACAATAAAGGAACTGGCCTTGTTTATTTCTTTTAAATCTGTAGACCTTCAATACACGGGACAAGTTTATTTAGCACCTGATCTGAAAAGAAAATGCAGTTGAAGCTGTTATTTAGCATTTATAAATTGAGAATATTTAAATGTAAACATTAACTATGACAACCTATGTTATTATTGCACACAGTATAGCTGATTCTGTCTTTACGGTAATTCAGAGTCTTCAGAATTCTCAACAAATTCAAGTAATGTCTGTAGCCACTGCGGATGCTCTTGTACTTTGGATAAATTATATTCTGTACATCACCATCATGTGGACATGAAACGATAATTTATTACATTGAAGTTCTTGACTAGCTATAATGCTGCCCTCCAGTGGCATGATGGGAGCGTAGCTCTCACTTTCTGTGGTTTCCCAGTTGCACGGAATTGTGGCTGGAAACGCACCGAAAAGTGGGTGGCTGAATCTCCCAGTATTTCACTGGGTTTGCGTATAAACTGATCCTAGTGTAGAGGGCTTTCTTAGCCCGGGTTCTTGAAGGGCAAAAGTCGTTGACTCCAACATAGCCAATGCTGTTAGCATGTAAGTACATCACCTAAAAGAGAAAACAGCGTTGATTAGATCCATGTACACATCGTGTCTAGATCATGTTTCAGAATCAGTCAAGTGTCCACAAACACACAAAGATTTTTTTTCTCACCTGTAAATATTTCAGGGTGTTCAAGCCTGGAGGAATTTTCTTCAGTTTATTGTTGTCCAAATGAATCTCTCTGACTTTGGGAGTGGCAGCGAAAGTTCCATTCTCTACGTATTTGATTTGATTGAAGTCAAGCCACAGCCTGTAGGGTTAGGGTTAGGTTTTTAAGTTGTTGGTTTTTTTAGGCACAAGGGGGTGTTGGTTGATCTTACCTTTGTAAACTTTTTAATCTCAAGAAGTCCTCTGACTCCACTTTGGCAATCTTGTTATAGTCCAAGTGAAGTTCATTGAGGGAAGATGGGAGATCTGAGAGATTCAGATAGAATTAGATTTAAGCTCTTAAAAGAACCAGTTTTCTTTGTGCGTTGAACATTTTAATAATTTAAAGAACCTTTTTCACAATAAGGAGCCTTGTTCAGTAAAAAGTCTTGTGCACACCAAAATGATTATTGTCAATGTTACTTAAACTTAAACTAGAAAGGGTGCTAATGTGAGTGTGCTCACTGATGTGAAAACACCAGGCATAAAATTGTAATGTTGAAAACATGGCTTGTTTTTTTGTTGTTTGTTTGTTTTTGGACATGCCACTAGCCAACAAAAGAGATTGGTGCTTTGATTCACACGCCTTGAGGTGCTGAAAGTTTCCCATAGGACTTTTAATAGCAGTATCATTTATTTAGTTTTATTATTATTATTATTATTATTATTATTATTATTATTATTTTCTAAAATAAAATATTATATTCCTTTCAGTGGGCTACAAATCTTTTTTTTTTTTTTTTTTTTTTTACTATTTTAAAGAATATTCAGAACCCTCTCCACTATGAAGAACCATTTGTTCTGTGGAAAAGTCCTACATCCTTAAAGTTTTTATAACAATTTCATAAAACTACAACATTTGGTTCCCCAAGAACCCTTTAGTGTGAAAGGTTTTCTAGAGTGAATGACATTTTAGAACCTCTTTGCTCTACAAAAAATATTGATGATTCCACAAAGAATTTGTAACATCCATTGTATGTATCTTTCCAGTAGGAGAAAAATGTTCTTCAAATTATGGATTGGTTCTTCATACAAAGAGAATATGTTCTTTTATGTGTTAAGAGGGCATTTTATTTTGACATTCATCTTGATATTTTTTTATATATATATATAAAACATTAAAATACTTACCTTTAGGGATGGCTGTAAGCTTTGCTTCAGCTATTCTCAAGTAAAGAGTTGCCATGTCATCAAAAGCTCCAACATCAATGCCGCTGTTTGCAATTGGATTTGCACTCAGTTCTAGAGTTGCAAGAAAATGAAACATTGTTTTTTTTGTTATTCTTCAATTAATCATTTACAATCAGTTAAATTATTTGTATAGTGCTTTTCAATTATTGTTTTAAAGCAGCTTTACAAAAGGTATGCTTGCATTTGGCAGACCAATATGAGAAAATAGATATGGATGACTCCCTATTGGATTTTGAACTAACAAACTTTTGGTTTCCAGCCCTATTTTAAACTGGCGTACCAATATCACCTAATGTTTTCAACCAAATTTATTATCTAGAACTGTAAATGCAGATCTTAATGTAGACACTAGAGGGCAGAATGATGTTGATCTGTAAATTACCAGAGAATCACGCTGCTCAGTTTACTGAAGTGCACTTGTATTTGCGTGAGACATGACTAGTGTGTAATATCATGTATCTGATTATATAACCAGATTCAGAGAGATCATTATGGAGACAGCAGAGAAATTGGATAATTTTGGCTCAACTTGCTGAAGCAAGCGTACCAACAAGGTTTATTTATTGGAAGACAATTACTTAGCAGACCTACCTAAAACATTTAAGTCATTCATTCCCTTAAACGCTCCTTTTGGAAGTCTGCTGATCTTGTTGTCGTGCAGCCGCAATGATTGAATACTTATGGGAAGATTCTCTGGCATTTGCGTCAGCAGGTTGTATGACAGGTGGAGAATCTTGAGCTTGTTCATGTTGCGGAAGGCCTTTGGGTGAATTTTAAATATCTGGTTATTGAGCAGAAACAAGGCCTGCAAATGAAGAAGAGGAAATGACTGTAGTCAGAAATTTTACTTTTCTAAAACCAGAATTATCTATCAGTTGCATCTTGGATACATTTTTTGCCTTGTAAACGTAAGCTTGT
>CAIGQQ010037719.1:4178558-4245777 GCA_903798035.1 Danio albolineatus
CTATCTATCTATCTATCTATCTATCTATCTATCTATCTATCTATCTACACTGTAAAAAATATATGTGCTATTTACTTAAAAAAATAGTGGTAACACTATTGCACGCATTATTTTTAAGAAGTTTTCAATATTTGAATTTTTTAGCAAAAACCACTTGAATGAATCATGTGAAAATTGCTTAATGTTTTGAGTGATAGATGATAAATTTAATATTATTAGTGGAATGTGCTTTTATAATTTAAGCAAATCCACCACAATTTACTCATGTTTATTTTTTTTAGCAAAAACCACTTGAATGAATCATGTGAAAATTACTAGGTATTTTTGAGGGATAGATGATGATTTTAATATTATTTGTGGAATTTGCTTTTATAATTTAAGCAAATCCACCACCATTTAATCATATTTATTAATGAAAATTACTCATTTATAACATGTAAAATATATATTTTATAATGAAATACATACACAATGCATTTTTGCTAAATATCATTTTATTACATGTTCCACTGATAACAAAATGGTACAATTAGTTAAACAAATCTATTTAAAATTTACAGCAATGTTGAGCTCTGAAAAAAGTTCTTTATCCATGTGATGGAAAAATGTTCTGTCAACTTTCTTTTGTAGGAATAGTCACATTTTAGATAAAATGTGTATATTGCGTAACATATAAAACCAGTATAAAAGCTGTATCTCAAAATATTAGCAACACAGTCAATCAATCAGTCAATGCAGGTAAATTTCCCCAAAAGGGTGTAGCAGTTCATTTGTGTCAGAAACTTGATATAAGTTTGTTTGTGGGTGATTTTAATTTGGGGAATACTTGGGAAATCCAGTTCAGTAATTCTAGATTTTCCAAGCCAGCCATGACTCGCTCATCCTCCATGACAATGCAGAAGTCCTCATGGTTGGTCATCCTTCTGGCAGACAGCAATTCTCTGTGCATTCCCACACTGTAAAATAAACATTCAGTTTATTATTATGAAATGATGCAATTGTAAATTTCAAATGTTTAATGTTTACTAAAACACATTAAGGAAACACATTAAGGAAATTAACCATTTCTTTGTATCTCTGTAAACAGTAATTCTCCAAAATGCTTGAGTAGACATTGCTGACTGACTCTATAACACAAGTACACAAATATTTTGACTTATAATGGACAGGGTGTTTTCAAAAGGTAAACTAGTGTATAAAGAAATAAGTTTATAAAAAACATGTTTACACTGTACAAGGAATATTGCATTCAACAATGTAGTGTTTGAGCTATATTTTTGTTTTTTGTAAAAATGCAGCAATATAAAATGCAGTTTTCTGAAAACCATAAATATCTGAAATGGTTTAAGACACTTACATTGCACTCCTCGATGAGCTCTTCCTCTTTTTCATACAAATAGACCAGCAACAGAGGACGACATCTCATCTCAGTCCTGATTTCATGTGAGGTCAAATGCAACAAAAGTGTAGAAATAAGTAATATTGCCTAATAATAATGAACAACAACAACAATAACAATAATAAAAAAAACTAATAACATTATAAAAATACCTGCTGTTTGGCACCCATTCTGGTAAAATACTGTTTTCTTCATTAATCTGAAAAATTAAGCAAACAAATATTAGTATTTATATACAGTATATATATATATATATATATATATATATATATATATATATAAACACCATTAATTACATTAGATCATCAATGCTGTAAAAGGAACCTTATCAAATGGAAAAACACTAGCTGTGCATAAACCCCATTGAATAGCTAAAGCTAACTTAGCTTAGCTTAGCTTAGGCTCACCACAACAAGATCACTGTTGTTTGTCCACCCCACGTAAATGTTGCCTGATCACTGCTGTTAAATATTACAATGCAAATAATTTGTTCAATTTCAATATATAATTCAGAATGAACATTGAAGCAAATCAATTTCAAACAGGAATGGGTGGTTAAAAATACCTGTGTATCCCTATATAGATAGAATGGCAAAAACTAAGCTCCTGAACAAGCTTGAACAGCATGTGTCTTTCCTGAAAGAGCTTATTTAAGACAATAAAAATTATAAACTGTAAATGCTTACCTCTTAACATGCTCACTGTCAATCTGCTCCTTCAAAATGTCGTCTGATCTCTGCCGTTGTTGATATTCAAATGCAAACATCTCTTTCAGATTCGCATAATTGAGTGAATTTTCTTAAAATAAAGGTGAAGCCATCTTTCCTCAATTTTATTAGCTTAATTGGTTTCTCAAATTAAGCCTAATAATTGCACTGGTTTGCTTAAAAAAATAAGTGAAATTTATATCTTGATTTTATTAGCAAAATCTTCTCAATATTTTATAATAAATCCAGAATATCAAATTTTTAAAGAAAATATGCACATTATTTTTAATGACCACATCAATTTTTTTAATGAAAATTACAAGCCTCAAGATTCATTTTTTACAGTGTATCTATCTATCTATCTATCTATCTATCTATCTATCTATCTATCTGTATATTTAAATTTAGATTTACCTTTACGTATCTGCATTTATCTGGTTTAGGAAAGATAGAAATGCGAGGATGCACTTAAAAAAAGTACCAATATCAGTTATTCCTGTCAGTCTTTTACTAATTTCTTCATCATTAATGCTCTGTGTTTGCTGTAATGTAATGTTTTGATCACTTTTGAACACTTGTGGAGCCTTTGTTGGTGGCTTTCTACATCTTTCCTAGTTCTCTAAATATAGAGCAACATTTAACTGCGTCCAGACACCAGGAGGAGGCGGTTTAGCTGCTGATTATTTACCCCCAAAATAACAATAAATAAAAGACATGTATCCAGCACATGAGTCATTGAAGCATGGAAAGCTTTCGAGAAGATCCCCCTTCAGGGTTTTTATGTCCATTCTTTCACTTCTTTTTAGTCACAGTTTGAAATCAGCAAAACCCCAGTTCAACCTCAGAGATATTTTTTCAGTGATCATCTCCTGTTTCACTAGCCATAATAGAGTGATATCTTAGAAAATCTTAGAAGGAGCTGAAGACTATGATGTCATAGTCAGATCATTTACAGAGGTCATTAATGTGATTCTGTCTGCTGCATTTCCATTAGCACAGTAACGTTTATAGATCGCAGATATTTTAAATGGCCTTAACAAAGAAATCACATTTAGGAAGTCTCTTCATGTGGCAGCTTAATTTAAATCACATAAAATTAGCAGCGGTGTGAATAAAAGAATTGCAAGACATGTAGGAAAATGTGTTTTATTGAAGTTACATTCAATGCTAAACTACACAAATACAAATCTATGGTCATTTAAATGACTTGAACCATGTAGGTATGCTTCCATTATGCGTCACAGTTCATTCAGTAGTAAACGTCCTTATTGGTTCTGTCTTGGTAGAAAAATGCATTATGTAAGCAGGTTGATTTTGGCAGCTGTCTTTTACGAAGACTTAAGAAAAAGCCATGCATCCTGTTTTTCTTCACTATATGACAGACAAACTTAATACTGTTATTAAAAGAATAAGATACATCTCGATATAGTTCATAAAGTTACAGTCTGTTACTTTTTTCCCCTCTTGAAGTATTGTACAGTTGATCCATGCACTCTATAAAGACACGTCTAGACAGGTGCAGGAAAACGACGGCGTTCTGCCATGATCCTCGAGGCGGTGATCAAGTCCAGTCTTATCAGGCTTCTAAATTCAAGCTTATTATAGCTAATAAAGCAAGACATGCCAGACAGAGATTCAAATGTATGAATTGTGTGGTAGATTTTTCTTTTTTGAACCCCCCATAAAATATTATTCATGACTCAAATCCTTTTTTGCTTATGGTCTTTAGTGGTTTATAATAATAGCAGATAAGATTCCAGCTACTTAATCCTCTGAGGCTTTAAAACAACACTGGAGTAGGAGCGGACGCAGGAGAAAGCCGTGGGTGGGATTTTTCGTGGGTCAATGAAATTGTTCTCGAGGCGAACAGCGACTAGATGGGAGTCATCTTCACTCAAGGGGTCACAGATGGCCTGTTCTGGTACATGCCTGTTGGATAGAAAACACACAAAAAATCTCATCGATCTCATTGCATTGCAAAAAATTACTATTTGTATTGTTTTTATTATTTATAAACTGAGGCTAGGAGCAAAAATTCCTATGACTTAATGTATATTGTGTAAAGCACCATTTCATTACTGCGTTGACTTTTACTGCAGGTTTAAAGGGACTAAAGAGTTCAGAAACCCTTGTTTTAGTGACAGTGAGTCATTTGCAATAGAAATTTATTGTTTTAGCTAGTAATAACAGTTATAGTGCCATCTATGGCATTTTCAAAAAACATTTACATCCTTATTTTTAAATGTGCTCACCTGATTTTTGTGAATTTCAGAGTTTTTGTTTAATGCCATGCCCACACTAATATATTTTCATTTAAAAAGGCATATTTTTCTTATGTTTCATCCTTCCGTCAAGACTGAGACTGTGTTTTTCAGAAACGAAAATGAGATATTTTTCGAAAACACTGTCCAAAGTGGATTCATTTGAAAACACTATTTTTGTGTTTCAGTGTGGACTGTGAAAATGGAGGCTTTCAAAAACAATGACACATTTTACTCATGTGACCAATTTGCTGTGTAGATGAAGTGTTTGAGACGATTTATCTGTATTAGATTTATACGGTTGTGAAATTAATCGAAATTGAACCGCAATCACGATTTGAAACGTTGCAATTAGCTAATCGCAAGAGGATGCAATATCAAATGTATATGTATTATGTAATTTCCTCCACCCAGAGCAAATGCGTGACTGCTGTCTGTATGTGCCAGTCTTACTATCCAATCGAGTGAGCACACTTTTGTTCTGCCCAAGCAGAATTGCGTGACCGAACTATGCGGAAAGCCCGCAATGAAACAAACAAACAAACAGGAAAACGTAGACAAGTAGGATGATGATGTCTGCCGCTTCAGAAGCATTAATAGGCAAATTCATATCAAAGGAAACAGCATGTCGCTAATATGGAAATATTTTGGTTTCAAAGTCACAGACACTAAACAAAACCAGGTAATTTGTAAGAGCTGTCGCAAAAATTGTTGCCAGCGTGAGGAAAATGCAACAACCTACACCTAAAAAAGCACTACAGGCGGCTATATGAGGAGTGTCTTGCTAAAAAGTAAACTAAAAGTATTGCAAGTGACAATCAATCTGGTAGCAAGCAACAGCAAAGTACAATTTCAGAGTTGTTTGCAGCTTTTACACCATATGAAAAAAACATCACGAAGGCACCAGGAGATAACTAACGCCATAATCATGTTTGCTCTAGAGAAAAAATTGTTTATTTTCTGAATATATCTCAAATTTGAATAAAAGTTGGAGTTCGTTAATATCTTTTCGGTTCCTTTTTTTAACGAACACTCACTGCATTTTAGCAGTAAGAAGCTACGATACAGATTATTAAGCTGAAACTTGACTACAAAATTAAATCACAAATCATATCAAAATCGCAATATCTATTTTAAAAAAAAACACACAATTAGATAATCTTTCCCCAAATTGCACAGCCCTATGAGGGTAGATGTAGTGTAAATGTGTAAATGCTCATCATTTTTAAAACATGTAAATGTTAAACTTTTTAAAAATGCAATGGAAATACATTTCCGTTTTTGGTTACATTGTTGTAATGTAAACAAAGCCTAATTTAGATTGTAAATGTTAACTTTTTCAAGGCGCCACGGTGGCGTAGTGAGTAGCACGTTCGCCTCACAGCAAGAAGGTCGCTGGTTCGAGCCCCGGCTGGGTCAGTTGGCATTTCTGTGTGGAGTTTGCATGTTCTCCCCGTGGTTGCGTGGGTTTCCTCCGGGTGCTCCGGTTTCCCCCACAAGTCCAAAGACATGTGGTACAGGTGAATTGGGTAGGCTAAATTGTCCGTAGTATATGAGTGTGCATTAGTGTGTATGGATGTTTCCCAGAGATGGGTTGCAGCTGGAAGGGCATCCACTGCGTAAAAAACATGCTGGATAAGTTGGCGGTTCATTCCACTGTGGCGACCCCGGATTAATAAAGGGACTAAACCGACAAGAAAAAGAATGAATGAATGTTAACTTTTTCAATAACTGGATATTCAGATTCCAGAAAATGTTTCAGCATGGCTTTGGTTGCAGTTTGTAAAAAGAAATGGGACTAGATAAAGAGTTGGTTTCCAGAAAACTCGTTCATTCATTTTCCTTTGGCTTAGTCCCATTACAGCGGAATGGACCACCAACTTATCCAGCATATGTTTTACACAGCCGATGCCCTTCCAGCTGCAACTCAGTACTGGGAAACACCCATACATTCTCACATGCACACACATACACTACAGCCAATATAGTTTATTCACCTCACCTATACTGCATGTCTTTGGGCTGTGGGGAAAACACCTGAAGGAAGCCAAAGAAATGCCAACTGGCCCAGCCAGGACTCGAACCAGTGACCTTCTTGCTGTGAGGCGACAGTGCTAACCACTAACCCCCAACCCCCCCAAAAAAAAATCAAAACAACTGAAAATTACAATGATCTGCTTTGTGAATTAGAACACTGTTGCGCCCCTGTCATGAGCTTTAGTTAGATTATAGTTTTGTATGGTCAGTTGTAGGACAACATGGTTGTTGAAGTTACAGTACAGCGTAGCCTTTTCTTGAGCATTGTAGAAACATTAGTATCATGTGTCATCTAAAGAGATGCTCTCGATAGTGTTAATGTCAAATTCAGATTTTTCCGACAAAAGTGTCCTTCATATAAAAATCAGTTTATAGGATTTCATAGACAACATGGTAAGGTCTAGTTTTTAAAGCTTTTTACAAGCTGTCCGAACATTGCCAAGAAATGAAAACATGGAAATTCTACATACAGCCCATTTAATGGAAATATTTTTGTGTTAGCTTAATTTTTATTTTCATTTAGCAGAGTCATAGTCAGATCAAAATGTCAGGAAATTTTGACTCTGCAAGAGGCCAGCGGCATACCTGATTTTGTTGTTGTTAAGTCGTAGGAAATGTAATGCTGTCATCTCATTAATTCCCATTGGAGTAGCCATAAGGTGGTTATGGTCTAGACAGAGTTCGGTCATAGTGTTGAGGGTGCCAAAGAAGGACTCTGGCTCTACGCCGTCACCGTCTAGCTTGTTGTAAGAGAGGTAGAGGTACTCCAGGCCAGGCTCCATGTGTGCGAACACGTATCCAGGAATGCGCTCAATCTGATTGCCAACCAAAACCAAGTGAACCAGCGACTTGGGCAGGAAAGATGGAACCAGGTAGAAGTTGTTGTATGAGAGATCTATAGATTCCAGGTTCCTTTTGGATACAGTGAGAAAAGCAGATTAAGTGTTTCCACATTTAAGTAATTTGCACAGAACTGCGGTATTTTATATTATCCATCCAGCAACAGTCGTGTGACCAGGGGCTAAATTAGATATGTCAGCTCTTTACAAAATCTGTTTATTCATATAATACAATTCTGGCAGATCATAGAGCAGAAAAGAACAATTGGTGTACTATTATTCATGTTCAGGACACACCTGTTATTGATCCAGGCTAAAGGCGCTATACCTGACTCATCTAGTTTATTATGTCGTAGCACAACGACGTTGATGTTTGTGGTGTGGTTGAATGCCATTTCAGAGATGTCTTCAATCAGATTGTTTTCGAGGTACAACTCCTAAACAGCAAGGAGAAAATTAAGTGAATTGTGCAGTTTTTACTAAACTCTTGATACAGAGGTATCTGTTGCCTGACAAAATCTTTAAACATGACTTTAGCAGCTTCAAATTACTCTGTGGTACATTGGTGGTGTTGGTTTGCCACAATTGCTGTTTTAGCTACCTGGTTTCCCACAGGTATTGTAAAACCAGCGCTGATTTATTAGCCCACAAACGTGTATGTAGTTAAATTAACAATATTGTTTGACAAAGTCAGTAATTGCTGTATTTATTGATCAAACTTACCAGTAGAGATTCTGGAAGGCCCTGAGGAATGGTACGGAAATGGTTTCTGTTTAGCCGAAGGTAAGTCAACTCTTTGAGGGCTTTAAAGGCCTGTGGATTCACATTACCTTCACTGAGCAAGTTCCCCTCCATTTCCAAAGTAACCAGACTGCTGAGACCTTCCAGGAATTATGAAGCAATTTGTGAAAATATTGTGTTTTCAAAGTACAGCATTAGGTAAGGAACATTTCATGCTAGTGTTTGCTGATTAAATGTCAGCATTTTATGGACGTTGCAATTACGCTAACCTTTACACAAAGCGATTTTGCATAACTGTTTTACCTTCAAAACTGTTTTCTTCGATCTCTCTCAGATTGTTCTCATTTATCTTTAGCTCCTGGAGTGTTGATGGGAGTTCAGTGGGAATTTGTTCCAGCAGGTTTCCATCCATGTACAAGCGAGACAGTAGTTTAAGACTCTTCAAAGAAAGTTACATAAAAGTCACGCCATTAATCTTTAGGTGCGAAAAATAAAGGTCAAGTACAATATACTTTCAAATGCTTCACTGAAAGTTTTCCACTTCGGTTTTCTGGACTTACTACCTCTAATCACTCATTTGTAACACTTATGACTGCATGGGTATCACTCCCTAGGCTAACTGAACAAGCAGATGTTTGGAATATTTTTTGCCATATGCCATATTCCTATCCCAAGGCTTACTGATGAATTGACTTAAAGAGTCTTGGTACTGTATGTATACTATATATATAGTATTTCCAAAACCTTCACTTTTTTTAAAGATGATGTGCATGTTTCGACTGGTTGGAGCCCAGTGAAAATAAGAAAGGCCAGCGTAGCATACCCTCTGTTGTTTCTCTTGAACACATGCCATGGAATTTTGTTTTTAGATTAAAGTCTGCAAAAAAGCATGGCTACAATTTTCAAGCACAAGTGGGCATAGTGTTTATATTAGAGTAGGATTTGTGAAACTTCTGTAAGTGCTGTATGGTTATAAACAGAGCAAAACATTGGAGAAGTGTGTAGCTTAGCTCTGCAGGTTTGCAGATGGTACTGTTTTGCACAGCTTTTAACTGTTATGGAAGAAACATTTGCTTCTCTAATTCCGCTAAAAGTTCAGCTTGAAGACATGAAGTCCTGTTGGGGAATTTCTGCATTAGACTAACCTAGTAAATGTACACTCAGAATAAGCTTGTTTGCACCTTTTATTTTCCATATTAAGCAGACTTTTAAAAGAATTCCAACAACATTATGTTAGATTTGACATTTGGTCCTGTGGTCAGCAGCCCTGCAGACTGTCAAGATCACATTATTGAAAACACCCAAATTTTGAGACTTATTTCTTACCAAGTGTAATGCAACTAATGATATAAGCATTTACAATATTTGCACCATTTTTCAGCTATTTAGTCTTATCCCAAATGTCTGTGGAACATGATTGTTTTGTTAGCCAAACAATTGCAAATTTGACTAGGCAAGAAAATTGCAGTTGAATCGTTTTGGGAGGTCAGATTGTTTTTCTCGCCAGAAGGGTGTTTATGTGTTCCTTAATGCAGCATGCAGTCACCTTGTAGCGTTACTTACTTTAAATGCTTGTGGGTCTATGCCAGATGAATGAATCTTGTTTTTCCCCAAGTCTATCCACTCTAGGTTGGGAATGCCATTGAATGCTCCAGCAGGGATGGTTTTGATTTCGTTCCCTGTAATTTCATAAAGCATAACAAGTTATCAAAATCAGCCTCAACTGGGATCTGTATACATGGACGTGGACTCTGTAAACACTTGCATATGTACTGATTTATCTGATTTGGACCTAATCTTTTGCATGTGTCTTAGGTAAATGATCTAAGATCTATTGCAGTGCCTGTATCGCTTTACCACCTAAAAAGGGTTTACAAGGCCTTTCTCACCCTGCAGGTTGAGTGATTTGAGCTCAGGGATGGACAATGGAGGAATACCCATCAGTTTAGCATTTTCACAAGTTACAATGACATCAGAGATGGTGCAACCTGGAGGCAACAATGTTGTGACCATCTCAGATTCCTCCTCGATTATGTCTGGTTCTTCCTCGCCTGTTTCAGTGTCCTCCTCGACTGGTTCGCTTGGCTCTGGTAGGGGTAAAAGAGGAGGACTTGCTTCTTTAGTTGGTTGCACTGCTGGCATTTGAAAAACATCCCCTCTTAACCAAACCAAGTCCTCATCTTCAGTGGCCTCGTCTCCTCTCAGTCCTTCCTGGGCTCGTTCGGCCGCTTCCTCCAAAGCTCTCATCATCTCTCTTTGCTCCATCTCTAGCCTACGTGCCCTTTCCTCCTCAGCCCGCCGTTGTTCCTCCATCTTTTTCTTCCTCTCCTCTGCTGCTGCTTTCTCCTCTTCCTCCTCTCGTAGCCTTCTTTGCTCTGCCTCTTTTTCTCTGGCATCTTTTGCCTCTTGTAACTTCTTCTGTCTCTCAGCTTCTTCTTTCTTCTGCTTCTTCCTCTGCTTGCGTTCAGCATCTTTTTTGCGAACACGTTCTTCTTCGTCCTTTTTTAGCCTGTCTTTGTCTCTACGGCTGTGTGATATTTCAGTATATGGATCGGCTAGATCGTTGGGAGAGGGAGGGTCTCCGGAAAATTCGTCGAGAACTGACATTGAGAGAAAAGCAGAGATTAGATTAATTTACTAGTGCTATGCCTTTTTGTAATGTCACTGTTTTTACAAACCTCGGTCAATGCAAATTGGACAGCACTCTCCCATTGGTTGAAATTTGAGTTGGCACTGTAGAGTGGGACACAGTATTTGGTCACAGACCACCTCACCCTTGGAGCAGAGGCAACTCACGCATGGTTTCGGCGACCATGCAGTTTGATCGTACATGGTGATGCCCCGAAATACACAGTTCTCTGATTTTCCTACAAAATTTTTAGAAAGAAGAAAAAAGTGTATAAATATCATTACTGTGCACATCTTAAAAATAGGCTCATTTAACTTCCCTAGATTTAAACAATTATTATTATTATTATTATTTTTTACATTCTTCTGATCTCTGGCGTGAGCATTTTTAGTTTAGCGTAGATTGTTGATTCGCATTAGAGCATTAGCGAGTCTCTCAATAATGAGAATAATTTTCCTATTTACAGCTTGACTTTTCTGTATTTACATTGTGTATTAAGACTGATGGAAAATGAAAAGTTGTTTCTGGAGTTACAACTTATGTTTACTCATATAGCGTTTTTTACTATGTATATTGTGTCAATGCAGCTTAACATAGAAGTTCTATTAAATTGAAACTGTGTCAGTCCAGTTTTCAGAGTTTAAGTTCAGTTTAGTTCAGATCAGTGATTTAATTTTCACTGCTGGAAGTCCAAACACTGAAGATCAAATCCATCGATGCACAGTTCCACAAGTCGCAAACCAAGCAAGCCAGTGACGAGGAACAAACTTCACCAATTGACAAAAGTGAAGGAAAAAAAAAACCTCAAGAAAAACCAAGCTCAGTTGGGCATGACAGAGTTTAGCTGCAACATTGATCAAATGCACCCGCCTTTAATTACCAAGTGCTCTTTCAGATTCTACTTAGTTGGTTTAGCTGTGTTTGATCAGGGTTGGAGCTGAACTCTGCAAGAAGGTAGATCTCCAGGAACCAGGTTGGGTATCCCTGTTCTAGACCAATGTAAAATGAGTTGCAAAAATATTTATTTATTTTTTTAAAGTGGAGTGTTCCTTTAAAAACAAAATTCACTTCGCTTAAATATTATGACCATCGATTTCAACATAAACTTGGAAATCAGTGTCTCATTTGATGTGAATTTCTGCGTTTTTTTTTTTTTTTTTTTTAGTAGCAACTTAAAAAAATATTTCTAGGTTATTCCTTTTTTATGTATATTATTATTATTATTTTTAAAAACATACAATTATAGTAATTAAAGAATGTCAGTGATTTAACCCGCAGTATGCATTTACAGGGCTGGTAGTCCATTTCGGAAGCTAACTTGTCTGTTAATGACCATCTGGCAATGTTTTCATCCAGTGCGGATAACCAGGCTATAAAATTGCTAAATATATCAGCCCACTGCAATACTGCTTTCTACATGGGATATAAGTGGTGTTGCTATATTAACATACAAAGATGCCAGCAGTCAAGAGTATACACATTAGCTACATAGTACAAAACTGGTCTATTGGGGAGTATCTGTTATTGACCGTAATGGTAAATACTCCTAAAATGTGTAATTGTTGTACCATTTCTTGATTTTGCTGTGGTGCAAGGGGCTGTTTGTGTGTTTTGAAATTGCATGGTCACATTGTCACTGTCAATGTTGCCAGTGTATAATCATGTGGTCAGTTTTCAGACACGAGCTTTACCACCCTGGCCAGAATGGTCATGTATTAAAACCATACAAACTAACCACTCTCTTCCAAAACTCTGTAGGGCATGTTGAAGACGCTCAATGCATACCTCAATTTCTATGCAATTTTTAACCTGAAAGAGGATCAGACATGCATTCACAACATCTGCTATCTGTAAAAACAACTATTTAGCAAAATTTTAAATTCTGCCATCATTTTTTAACCCTGACTTGTTCCACAGTGTTTTTTTCTGCTTAACACAAAAGTTATATTAATGAATGCTGAAAACCGTTGACTTCCATAGCATTTTTTTTTCCAACTATGGATGTCAAGGTTTACAGGTTCCAACGTTGTTCAGTATATCTTCTTCAACTGGTTTGGAAGTTGGCAATCAGTACTGGCAATCAATAATATCACTAATTGTATGACAATCGGACTACTGTTTTTTTTTGCGATACTTTACACCAAAAGGTGGTGCAAGAATCAAATTTTCAATGAAATGCATACAAGCACATTGCATTTCTACATGAAAAATCATTATGAACACAACAGAATTTGGCATCAGCTGTTCCTTGTTGAAGTTTTGCTATATTCTCTTTTAGTTCTGACAACTTGACAAACTGCAGTCTCAAAGTAGCTTTCCCAACACTCACCTGAAATCACTTCGAAGTTTGGCTTTGGCTCCTTCGTTTTCTTGTAAGACTCCATGAAAACAGATCCGTCTTGTCCATTACTTTCTGGCGTTCTTCCCTGCTGCAAGGTGATATTTGACGTCTGTTTTCTTGCACGCTTGGGCCCGACACCTCGTCTTTTACCTTGCGCCGAGGGACGTCTCTGTTCCTTCGCGAGACCGAAGGTTAGACAGGCCAGCAGTGACAGTGCCAGAATCAGGTTTGGTCTCATGACTGAACCCTGCGGGATCAAACACAGAGGCATCTCAGCACTACGTGTTCCTTCATATAACTCTGTTAATGCATACTGTCTGCGCACACATTTCCATAATGATAAGTTACGGCATTACAGGTGATCCAGCCTCTAACAGCTTGACCCTGGAAAGCTAGACGGCTTTGAAGGAGAGTAGCCTTGAACACCTTTACTGTAAGAGAGTAAAACTGTCATTTAGGTGAGCGATGGGTGGTGTTTAGAAGACTGCAGGAGGTTTTAAGTATTATGTTCAAATATAACAATCACAGCACAAATTTTAGTAAGAACAGACTTGGTCTCGATGATATTCAATCTCACAGGTTGTAGCAATGAAGTACGACTCATTTACACAAATCAATTCTTTCAAAAGGTTGAAAACAGTAACGTCATCACGTCAGTGGCTCCAGATATTCCTGTGTGCCATGTTAAATGATCTAAAACGTTCCAGTGAAGGCTTTTTGTGCGCACATATTGCTATTTATTATGCTTTTCAAGTTTTATTAATAGTGTTTATGGTCAGTTCAATCAGCTCAGTTTGTAGCAGCCATAATTTAGCTCATAAAACAGGCATTTAGATCCTATAATTTGTAAGACTTGGCTGAAAGATTTTTTTTGGACGTTGTTGCAACGTGCAAATCAACATCATTAAAATTCTAGGTACATTCAAGTGCATTTATTTTCAACATGTTAGGAGTCTGATGTCTGCAAGAGATGATTAATAGTTTGATGAATTTGGTCATCAAAATTCAGAGATTTTATAAATTATTAGAGCAATTTTAATGGAATGTTATTGACTCTAAGTGCAGGAAATGGTCTGAAAATTAATGTTTATGATTTTTAAATTTATATTTTAATTATTTATGATTATAATAACTGAAACTACAGATCTCAAAGCATTAAACTTGTTATAAATTCTCTAATGAGATGAAATTATTTATGTTTTTTAATATATTTGTGTAATGGTAATGATTTCAAGCTTACATAAAAATAATTTGGCAAATATTAATAGAAACTGCTTCAAATAAACTGAACAGAACGGTAATTGAATGGTTGATATTTTATTGCTAACAAACTCTTAAAGATGCATTAAGAACTTTAAACTTGGTAGTACACAAATACATTTCACTGATTTGCAGCAAAACTGCCTGTTTCAACTTATACTTCCACCGAGTTTGAAGTTCTTGCAGAAGAATTGCCAAGCCTAAAGAGGAAAAGATGACAACACAGATTACCCGGACTTACAGTAATGGGAAACAAGAGTAAAATCAACAGCTGAGCAATGCAGATATGCTGCAGAAGGCGTCTACAAACGTCAATCTGACCCTCAGGCAAAGGCATACGGTTAGCATTAAATCAGAGCTGCGGTGGGATGGAGGGAAAAAAGGGGGGTTTAATTAAGCTCTTTAGGATGACCAGGCTCAGATGGAAAGAATCTATAAAAACCTACAGCTTTAGACAAAGAACGAGAGGGGCGAAATATACTGCTGCGAGTAAAAACATCCTGGAGGGGCGTTGCATGATACAGGGTCCCCCTCTCTCAACGCTGTAATGAAAACCAGGTACAGTAAAGCCGTAAGCACTTTTACAGTCCTGCAGCTGTGCTCCGGCGACTTTTTCCCAAGACGTTTGTCGTCAGTGTTTAGCAGAGAAGTTCCAAAGTGCATGCAAAGAAAAGTTTAGATCTATAAACCCCCTAATAATGTGACATGCACCCTGTAGACGGAAAAAAAGAAAACAATTAGTGTTTCACAAAAAGTGTTTTACGACATTACTGAGGGTGAGAGCTGAAAGAGAGGAGAGAGTCGTTTGTACGTTACCACTGGTTTCGGGCGGTTTTGCGAGGCCAAATATTTCCGCTCTTTCCCCCAAAAGCTGTGGGATTTGCCAGCAACGCAAGAAGTGTGTGTGCGTCTGCTCCGCAGCAAGAACGCTGATAAATGTCAAAAACAGACGGGGGCTGCTCTAGCGTTTAGTCGGGACTCGCTCGGGCAGAACTTCTCCAGTTCTGTCTCCGAAAGTTTCAGCCAAATGAGGGTTGTGACAAGATACTGCCTTTCTCAGGAGAAAGAACTTGGTGATTTTGTGCATCCTAATTACTAGGCTAGCAGAGCTACTGTACTCAAACAAAAAGGTGGCACCTGGCTTGTCATTAGCCACCGTGTAAAAACTCTGTGTAAGTGCAGAAAATGAGCTGTAAATGCACACATTTCAGCACAAATAAGCTGATCAGAGGACGCCTGGACTGGTTTTCTGTTTTTTTTTTCATGTCGACCCCCTACTACCCAATAGGACACCCCCCATCTCTTGTTTCAGAGGGGTGGGTATGTTGAGCTGAAGGAAAAATCTACAGATTTTCAGCTTTGTGCAAGAAGGGGTCGTGGTCAGAAAGTTGTGTGCTATAATTAGACTGGTAAGCTCAAATGTTTGGCTGTAAACCACATCACTTTTCCAAAATTTATAAGCATTATTAATGAAATGAGGGAATATGGCTCGGATTCACACAAAAAGCTGATATCAAACCAAATCGAGTTTTAAAAAAAACAACTTGGCTGATTAATTTGTATTTCTTTTCTCTGCCAATGACAATATTTCCAAAGGAAGCTAATCAGGCTTTGCGTGTCACTACCTAACTGTTGTATGATAAGATTGATGAATAGGTGAAAGACTACGTTTTGGAATGCTTAGTTTAATTTCACTGTTGGACTTATTATACTCACAATAGCTAAACCTCTGTGCTTTAAATGAGTAAAAAAAAAAACTAAAATGTACATCCATTTCTAAAGCAAGATCACGCTGTTTCCAAAAGTTAAACAAGGCTTGTTTTTTATGGCTAGGGGTGCATTCATGCTTGGGAGGTTTGATTCAATTAAAACAAACTCTGGTTTGTCTGAATATAGTTAAACATTGACATCTGTGCTAAACAAGTGGATTGAGAGTTAAAAAGATAGGTCTCTATCTGCAACCCGACCAAAACAGAGAACTGAAGTACATTGTGGCAGGTTTGGCTCAATTATCAATCAATTTTGAGTTGATTAACATTTATAAATTAAAATTTTGAAATGGAAAGCATGACAAAATGCTCTACGCGCTTAAAAGTTCAACATTTTTGAAAATACTTTTAAAGAAACGCCATAATGAGCAGAAATTACACCATAAGTTTTTGAGGTCAAGCGTTGACAAACTAGCAGATGTATTCTAATGGAGAGCAGAGTTTGAGACATTATGCCAGAGCTTTCAGAATTAAACAATCTCCAGAAATGCACTGCATTTAGTTTTGGCCTCCTGAGATGCCAAATTGCAAACACATCCAGCTTTAGATTGAACCAGTTTAACAGACTACGTGCATTGTCATTTCTTGCAACATCTCATCCAAAAGATCAGGGGACAAATGGTTTTTACATCATAGTCCTCACCGGTCCTTAGCGGCAGCAGTGTTTATGGGTACATTTAGAGACATGGATCAAAGATAGTCTGGTGTGAAATTAATAGTGTACAATCTTTCAACACAGTAGGATGTTTTGACTTGCCATCAGGTAATGGCCGGAGCTCTGTGACTCAACATACTGGAATGAACAGCTGCGACGCTTCACTGTTTGAACTTTCTTTACACCCGTTCCTCATCTTAATTTGAGCATGATTCATTGGTATACATGATTGCAAAGGAAAAACACAATCTTCTGTATTTTTCATCACAATAGAGTCTGCCTCTGAAAATGCCATTTGATTTTCATGTGACGTCAACAAGTACTCCTGTTTTTCAGTGCCATCCCCTCAAATCACCTGTCCTATAAAAACCACCTTTTTTCAATATATAGTCCCACCCCGTTTCTTTTTAATACACTGTTCCATCATAGAAGTAAAATGGTTTGTCAACGCAATGTCATGTTGGATTCCTTCCGCAGTGCATTCAGATCTTGTTAAGGTTTGGATGTTCTTCTTGGACTGTTTGGATGTTGACTCAACCAACATGGCGCTCTTTTCTTGAAGAAACTCGCTGGAGGATGTTGACTTTAAAAAAAAAAAAAAAATCACTCTTTCCACATGCAGATTCCATTGGTTAGAATGGTCTGTATAATCTCACGGACCATTTAGGATGTACTTTGAGACCCAGAAGGCTCTTTCACACACATGCCTAGCACCATGATAATGCCTTTCAAAAGGCTGGACTGTATTTTTTGTTGCGTTGCAAACGTCTCTTTCCACTGCGGTAATGTTGGTTTGCTTCAGCATCTGGTTCACTATATTTCCTTATGGAACTTTTAACATAATGGAAGATTTTATGTTGGGCAAGAGAGCTGGAGTACTCAGCAGTGGCATGTGTGTGTAGTCAGCGGTTTTATGTTTCTTGCCCTTTTAGCTGGGTACCTCAAAATCGCCCTTGAGGCTACTGAGATTTACGTTTCAGCTTTGGGTCATCCACTGTTAACTTTTGGCGTGAAGTAAATAACACAACCCGGATCAAACATTTAACTCCAGTATTTCTGAAATTGTACTTTTGAAGTCTCTGAGTGAAGCCAGTCTTAGGAAAAGTTTTCCGAAATATTCAGACACTGTTGGCTTCTGAACAAGCCCAGAGACTCTGGTTGTTCTGTCTGGCGTTTTAATAACTGTTGACAGGGATCCGTGGGGAGCATAACATGTCGTTCCAGGATCAGACAATAGAGGTATAGAGTTCAAATAATGATTGGGTTGTGTGAAGGATGCTAAATTAATGGCTTAGTTCAAGGAAGGCTCGAAGCCTTTGGTCAGAGCTGTGTCACGTTTACTGAAAACAGTCGTGCCTTTTAAATAATTGTTGACCGTTTTGCTTGACAACAAGCTAGAAATCGCTTCATGAGGTATTGAAAACATTTATGGGAGGTCAAATGCTATGATTATATAATAGCTCCCAACTAGATCCAAAACATTTATTGTAGGATATAAAATAAGTATTAGATGTGGAGAGTGAGATTTGTACACCAGCTTCTACGTGTACACACTCAGAAATAAAGGTACAAAATCTGTCAATGGGGTGGTACCTTTTCAAAAGTTGCACTTTTGTATCATACAGGTGAACAATAGCATCTTTAGGGTACACTTTTGTACTTTAAGGTTCACTTTTGTAACTTTTAAAGGGATGGTCCACTACGATATCATATTTTAAACTTTAGTTGATGTGTAATGTAGCTGTGTGAACATAAACAACATCACTGAAGACGCTCAAAGTTCAGTGCAAAGGGTGACATTGGCTATTACAGAGTTAGCTTAAGCAAAGCATACAGCAAATGAAGTTTGGGGACTACAAAAAAATACATCCGGGTTAATGATGTCATAAACCCTTCAGGTTACAAGCATGCACCCCGCACAGTCAAGGGGCGTGGCCAGTTGTGCTGTAATGTTATAGCAGGGCGCTTCCTGGTCACATGGAGGCGATCCGCGAATCTCAACACATTATGTTAGCTGACCAATCAATTAAGGGCGGGCTTTTGGAGGAACTAGGAAATATGACAGTCATTTTCATGTTAGCTGAGTAGCTGTATATAATCAAAGATATATGAAAAAATAACATGATTTTCTACAAATGAAGCATGAGCCGACGTTGCGTTGCACCCCATAAACACACGAGCTTTAAAAATAGACTCTGGATCACCCCTTTAAGGTACTATGAGGTACAAATTTGTACATTTTAGGTGTTACTATGTACCTTTGAGGACCTGTTAGGAACAAAAATTTACTTTTTGAAACGGTACCACCCCAGTGACAGATTTTGTGCCTTTATTTCTGAGAGTGTACAGAAATATGCATAATTTTAAAAGGATAGTTGACCCAAAACATTATCAATAATTGCCCTCATGTTGTTCCAAATCCCTGAAACCTTCATTCATCTTAAAATTTAGATTCATTCATTCATTCATTTTCTTTTCGGCTTAGTCCCTTTATTAATCCAGGTTCGCCACAGCGGAATGAAACACCAACTTATGCTGCATTTGTTTTACGCAGTGGATGCCCTACCAGCCGCAAACATCCATACACACTCATTCACACACATACACTACAGACAATTTAGCCTACCCAATTCACCTGGTCGCATATCTTGGGGGAAACCGGAGCACCCGGAGGAAACCCACACGAACAACCCCCCCCCCCCCCCCCCCCCGAGGCTCGACCCAGCGACCGTCAAGCTGTGAGACGACAGCACTACCTACTGCGCCACTCACCCTGGCTCATTCAAAGTCCAGAAAGATACAAAAAAATACTCAAAATATTATCTTGTAAGAAAGCACTTTTTGCACATACAAAAATAAAGAGGCATACGGTTTTGAGGATGTTTTTTGGTACCTTTCTGGACTTTGAACATTTTAAAATATCTTCATTTGTGTTCCAAAGCCAACCAAAGGTCTCTGGGGTTTGGAACAACATAAGGGGGAGGAATTACTGACATAATTTTCATTTGGGGTAAACTATCTCTTTAATGTTCTGTGCAAATCTATAACTATATTGTTAAACGATTTTATTTTTACACACTTTTGGCGCAGTCATTGTAACTAAATATTATGTAACTGACCAGAATCATTGTGTATGTATAAAGCTAAACATTTGCAAAAATGTAAATGTGTCTCTCTGAGAACGCAACTGTGTTTAGTCTCTTCAGGAGTCTGAAAGGAACATCACAATCACCAATTCAGACAGGTTTCTTGTTCGAGAAAGTCTTATTGTTTACCAGAGGAAACATCAAGTTAATGGTGGAACTGACAGTATTTCCCAACTGTGTATTGTGGGGGAAAATCTGGAAAGTCTTGATGCCTAATAGGAAAGTCTGATGGATTTATGTAGGACTGCTTGTGAATGTGTGCAAATTAGCACGTGTTTTTAATCAGTCAGTTAAAATGCAGACAAATGAGGAGTTAAATTTAAGAGTGGCCTAATTAGATGTCCTAATTACTTATGAAAATATACAGAGTTTCTGCATGTCTTTTAATACGGAATTAAGTGTTAGGATAAGTAAGGCTATAATTTCTAACTTTGTATTTAGTGGTTTCTGCAAAGGACGGAGAGCTGGAAACATCTTTCTTCATATACTTTATTATTTACTGTCAGAAATAAATGGTTCTGTGTATTCAATTTTCTCTTCTGTGGTTCTGAAGGCATTTCTTAAACTCACTTGGAATATCGATTGGGTAATTCATGTAAAAATAAAACTTTTTCATTTAAGTTCAAATATATACCTATGAACTTTTGCCAGTATAATTGGCTGACTGGAAATATGTGCTTCAGCCTACATTTTTGTGAAACCACAAACGTCTAATACAACATGTTTGATTGCAGTATCTCAAATAGTCACTGAAGTCATTGAAATGTGTATGCGCAAAGTGACATACTGTGTCCGAAATCACATACTTCCGTATTAGAATTCCATACTACTTTTATAACGTAGTAAAATCAAATTGAGTTAGTAGTGCCTATTACAGTGTTTCCTCTTGGATTTTTTTTCCAACTGTGGCGGCAGGCACAGACTACCAACTACCTATAGCGTTATTTCAATGACAAATGTTGTGAGCGCAGTATTACAAGCGAATCTCTTTGTTTGCGAGCTGATTTCCTCTGTTCATGCACAAAACTTCTTACACGCCCTCAAATATACATTGCTCAAGCGCAGATTCTCTTGTGCTCTAAACGCTGCTGAAGTGCGATTTAGTGCGTTTATGTAACGAGTATATCTCCAACATTTATTAATTTTGCTAGGATTATTTCTGAATGTCTCTAATAGACCTACAGAACGGCATTGATGCGTCCTGAGTAGGCATGGGCCGGTATAAGATTCTGACCTTGGATAAAAATATCATGGTTTCACGGTATGACGGTATTTTGATTACTGCTCTAAAATACTTTTTTTTTTGAAAAATGTCTGGCTAAAAACAAAACCTTTTTCCCTTTGAACACAATATATTTTACTTTGAGAAACATTCAAGTATTTTGGGGCAGTAAACATGTCCGGCTAAATAATTCAAGTGAATCATTGACTTCTGCTTTCTTCATTTGTTTCAAAAACACAGATTTCTGTACACTTTACACCTAAAAAAATTTTTTTAATGTAAATAAAAAATCTTACACATACCTTAGGAACGGTATAGCAGACAATGTTGGCGGTATAAAAAACCTTGACTCTTCCAAACTGCGGTATACCTTGAAAACTGTTATTGTCTCATGCCTAGTCCTGAGGTAAAGTGAAACGGCCATAAACTACAAATAAAGTCGCATGCTGAACCGCAGAGTTTTATCTATAAAGTAAAATTATGGAAACTGTGTCCATCATAACTGAAAGCTACGTGTTTGCTGGCCTTACGCATCACTCAATCCTGTCAGTCAGTCAGCATGTCACCTTAAAGGGTTAAACAAATAACACACAGCACTACTACGATTACAGAAAAGTTCGCTCAGTTATAATTCACTTTCCAACAACAAAAACAACAACAACTGAATGTTTTGAATGAGAAGCTGTGATGTGGCCGTGGCGGGAATTAATTTTGGTGTGGCGCCCCACCATGAATGAATGAATGTAGCGGAAACCATGTATTACTTTAGTCTGTGAACCTGTCCTCTGATTCACACTGTGGAGCTGAAGGTGGGGGTAATGCACCAAAATGCTGGATGACAACTACTGGAAAAAAATACAAGAAGAAGAAGCAGAAATTGCAACCATAGACATCTATTATAACGTTTAGGTTGTAACTTACTGGGATGGTTAGGTTTAGGGTTGTAAAAGCTATAGACTGTAACAACACACTGTAATGTGCAATTTAATAAATAATAAAAATAGTTATCATTTCTAGTGACAACCGCTCGCACATGCACATCACGTTTTGGACTTGAGCGCTCACACGTGTTTATTTATGAAAACAAAATACCACAGGAGAGTCGGTACGCATGTGCGCTGCATACGTGACCTCGACATATGTTTCGTCACCGCGCTACAGGCTGCAGCAAGCGATGTCACTAGTATCTTGGCAAAATGTACACTAGAGCAGTGGTTCTCAACTGGTTTGGCCACGGGACCCACATTTTTACATGGTCATCAAGCCGCGACCCAAATTTTTAGGAACTGTTATATAATTTTAGGAATTATAATTAATTTGTATTTATTTGTGAACATACACAAGTAGTGACAGAAAAATCATGAGGAAAATCAGCAAGACTTACAAATAAACAATATTTTATTGCTGACATTTAACAAAATGTATCAAATTATAGAAATATTACAAAGTAAAAACGACAAACACTGTAAACAGTGGTTAGGGTAAGGAAAGGTTGTTACCATAAACAAAACTGAACTGTTCATAAAACATTAACACTGATCCTGTTGAACAGAACAAACCAGCAAATTGTAAAATGATTAAAACATCCATAACCATTTTTACATCTAATATGACAGCAATTATAAACATCTGTTTCACTTAACAGTAATTTGGGAAGATAATGAGATAACTGAGGATGTGCTTTACTGATGTGATAAGAGTGTCAAAGTCAGGAGTGATGGTAGACGGTGCTACCCGAAGATCGTGCTCTATGTACAACCTGTTCCTTTGCTTTGACTCAAGCTGCACCAAGGAAGAGAAGCCACTTTCATACAAATACGTAGTTCTGAATGGGATGGGTTTGATCACACTCTCAGATCGAGAAAACTGGGAGAGGCTTACTTCACTGAATTTCTTTTTCAGCGTCTTTTCACATGACAGACCCACCAGTTGAGAATCACTGCACTAGAGGACATAATGGCGCATACAATTTTCTGTTCCTTTTCACATTAATGACATTTGCAAGGATGTAATATCAATACATAAAGTATTTTTGTACAGTCCTTTACACAACACCAAATAAATACCACAAAAAACGGCTTAGTTTTGGATTAGTTTAGGTCAATAGTTAGGTGATCTGAACTACATATTGAATAACATATTTCAGATTTGCAAAAATGTAGACAGCGCCCCCTAATGTCCGATGAAATGTACCCAGAGCAACATGTTTTACATTTAACAAAAATCTAGTCTGTGACATGGATGGACGCTGTGAGCCTGGGTTGTTTTTAATGCATCAGTTTACAAAAAAAGTCTAAAGGATCTCAGCACTCAAATTGCACGGACCAATTTTTTATTATTTATATATTTTTGTTTATTGATTTGGAGCCCGAAAGCCCTGGTGTTCATTAGGGCTGTGCTATAAAACAAAAACTATGTGATTTTTCTCTTGTTAAACTCCCTTGAAAAGTCCTTGTGTATGCTAAGCAAACTGATTTGGGCTGTAAAAAAAGGACATTTTTGGGCAGGCAATTTCTTTAAGACATCAGCTTCTGTCTTTAATGTTCAGTTCTGGTTAGGGTTAGGCTTGGTTTTAGGCTGTTTACCCTATCCCCGAATGTGATTCTTGCCTTGTTTTGAAGCAAATGCTGCAATTCCATTACGTAATCTTTTAATATGTAAATTACTCCACATATTTCGTTTCGGTATCAGCCAGTGTTTTGGATCCAGGTTGCTGTGGGTCCGATGGTATCTGTCAAGACTCTTGTGTTAATTTCTTTAACACACGGGTGGTTTTTGTTTGGCAGGAGAAGTACCCAGACGTGGTCAACCTTCCAGAGGGATGCAGATCGGAGATCATGATTATACAAAGTCCTCAACTTCCAGGGTAGGTTCCATCAGCTGAGAAAAATCAAATGGAAACTGCAGTCTAAAACTTGAATCACAATATAGACTCAAGCAAGTAGAAGAAATCTCCAGATTACATGCTTGAAATGTGTTTCTCAGGATCTCCATGACTTTATTCTGGAAGATCCATGTTTCCAAAGAAGGTGTGGTAAAGCCATTGCTTGATCTACTGCTGAAAATGCCAGATCAGGGTAAGATTAACTGGGTGATGAGTGCAATATAGATTATATAAGAGATAATGGATTGATTGCATCAGGATTGAATTGCTGACTACATTATCTGTTTTGCTTTGTTTTTTCTAGCAATTCAGGCGTTAGTTTACATGACAAAAGCTTGTGGGGGCCTGAAAACAAACCAATATTTAAAAAAAAAAACAAGCTATTATTTACTAAATGATACCAATGTCACTTCAGTTTAAATGACCAAATGGTTATATTTGTAATGTATTTATAATTCAGATGTCAAAGTGCATATAAAACATGTTCAGTCTAGAGCAAAGATGCCCAAAGTAGGGCCCGCGGGCCAAATTTGGCCCATTGTAACCTTTGATTTGGCTTGATGAGAATGATGTGAGAGTGAGAATGATTAAAATATCTTTAACAAAGAAATCATCATTTCTAATTTAACATAACATTCTTTTGTTTGTTTGTTTTAATGCTGAGCTACAAAAAAAAAAAAAACTGAAATGAAAGGTTTCAATTAAATACTGTAAATGAATCTGATTTGTAAAAATGTAAATACCGTCACTCGATGGAGAGAAAACTATGCAGAATATATCGGCGAGCAAATCATGGCAAAAACTAGTGTAATTCTGTTATAAATTAGGTTGTTTTGTATTTAATGTAATTTCTTATGAAACGTAAAAGAATATACTATATAAAGCAATGTTTTCTAGTAATTTTTAAATATTATTAAATAAATTAGGAAATTACCCATTGCAAACATGATTACCTTTGGCCCACTAGCCTTAATCAAGTTTGGTTTTTAGCCCTTTGTATGAAAAACTTTGGGCACCCCTGGTCTAGAGCAGGGATCACCAAACCAGTTCCTGGAGGTCCGGTGCCCTGCAGATTTTAGCTCCAATCCTAATCAAACACAGCTGAACAAGCTAATCAAGCTTTCACTAGGTATACTTGAAACATCCAGGCAGGTGTTTTGAGACAAGTTGGAGCTAAACCCTGCAGGACACCGGACCTCCAGGACCCTGGTCTAGAGGTATGATTGAGTTCTTGATAACCAAAACATATCATGCATCGGTGGAATAAAATAGAATATTAAAAGTCACAGGCAATGGTCAAACATACGGTTTTGCTGTCATTATACAATAATATTTGATTAAATATTTGGTCAGTTGTATCATTTTAGCAAAGTTTTACTACGATCAAAAAATTGACAAGCCACCATGTAGTTATTTTGATAGTAATAGGCCATGGTCAAATATACGGTTTTGCTGTTTTTCTGGATTATGTGCCTGAAATTGCATCTACTTCGCGCTGGAAAAGTAAAACATAAAAAAAAAATAGTCTTGGACAAAGTCAAATATGGTTTTACAGTTGGCACAATTGACCAATAAAACCCAAGTATGTTAGATATGTTGTTATTTAGCAGTTCATAATTCTGGTGTAGAACATTGGTGAAATGATATTAAATGTTTTTTTGTTTTGTTTTTTCTAGCTCTGGAGTTGGACACCGAAAAAGTAATGGAAAACAGCTCCAATTATTTTCAGAGCCTCCTGCAGATTCTCGGGGTGGAGGCATCAATCGAAGGCTTGATAAGAACCGTGTGTTCGTGACAAGTCGTAAATCACAAGTCAGCACTCAAGGCAACTTCATATCTAATCATTTTATTTCATATAAACACCTGTACAATCACCCGTTAGGAACTACATATTGATGCCACCAGTACGCGTCAATCATTTTCACGCACCATATGCCCACACTGTATGGAAATATACATCATTAGACAAGAGCTAGAAAAATAAATAATTTTAAATACAAAATGTCAGAGAGCAAAAGCCACTTTGTATTTTCTTTTTCAAATAGTTATAATTTCAACATTAGATTTCCATCAAAGAAACGTCCATTCTTTTTCAATAATCAACGTCCATTCCTATCTACATAGTGATTATAGATCTGTATTTCATTACGATAAGACAACGCCACCATCTCAGACTCGTAGTATCTCGGTTCAAATGGGGAAAGGTGTTAAAACAAAAGGCAAATACAGCAATGTCTGGTATGGAGAAACTGCACTTAATCGGATACATCATCATAATAGCACATCAAAATGGAGTGACATGACAGTACGCAATCGGTTGGACGATGAAAGTGCGTTCGCTCATGATTAAGTAAGGCGTTTTTAATACTTCTCTTGACACCAGTTCACATTAAGACAAAAAGGGGAGTGTGAACGACACAGTTTGGCAAGTCAATCCATATAAAACCCAAATACTAAACTCCCGCTGAAAACGGCACTGACGACTTTGAGTTAAATAAGCCCACAGAGTTTGCGTCAAGCTGTAAGAGGTAAACAGGAGCATGAGGATCACTCACACCACAGTATTTTGTAACAGTGATATTCCCAATGACAGAGAAAGGCGACCGTGAGGTGCCATCCATAGTGTTAAAAGTCGCACTGTAGAGTTTGCGTGAACCGTTGCACTGTGGTTGGATTATTAGGTCCATCAACACTGGCATTTCTGTGGCCTAACAATGTACTCCATTGGAAAAACTGCTAAGTCATCTTGCTTCTGTATTGTGCTAACAATCATTGGCATGCTGTCCATCTTTGGTCGACTTATGAAATATGTCTGGCTCTGCAAACAATTACGAGCTTTAAAACACAGACATTATAGCTGCTGGAGATGGATTGGGCTGGTTGTTTTATAGTCTGCGCTTTTAAAACTGTTGACAAGCAAACATATTAGCGTCAAACTCAAAGATGAACAGACAAAGCAGATTTATAATTTTACAGCAGGGGAAAAAATGGAAATGGAAACTTTTAAGCAACCATAAATAAAACTTTAAAGTAGCTGTTCGGACATGAATGATGACGCAGCTCATATTTACACACCTCGATGCCAGTACACTGATGTTTTTTTTTAACATTTCCGAACAACCGTTACGCAACTTTTGGCATACAACAACAGGTTGAATGTGATGAAAGGCTGTATATAAAGCACCATAAATGTAGTCCATACAGCTTGTGCACTATTATTCCAATTTTCCTGAAGTCATACTACAGTTTTAAAAGCAAAAAAAGACAATAGTGTTGTCACCAAACTGGAATTTAATAACAACCGGTGCTTAAATTTTAAAAACGTCCCTTCCCCTCTAACATTTGCGCGCTCTCGTGGGGTAGGATGTGATCTCCATTCCACCCCTAGCAAGATGCTGCTCTGGGTGATCGCCCACATTGCCCATGCCTAAATCTGCTACTGACTGAGTGTTACTACAGATACAGGGACACTGGAGTGTTTTAAAGCCACGAAGATCAGCTGGTCTATTTATAAGCTTCGCTGATGAATCAACTGATCTTCACGACTTTGAAACTATCCAGTGTCCCTGTTTCTGTAAACAGTGGTGAGTTTGGTGAACTGATGACTATTGTAGTCAATCACTGTCATGTGAACACAATGGCAGATCAGTGGCGTTTAGGAATGCACTCAAATGTTAGCAGGAAATGGACGTTTTTAAATTTTTAGTACCGACTGGTATCGAATTCCAGTATCGCACCAACACGAAGTCCACCAAAAAATGTAAAAATTGATGGTGATTTATTCACCCTCAGGCCATCCATTATGTACATGAGTTTATTTTTCTTCGGTAGAACACTAAAGTGTATTTTTAGCTGGAAATGTGGGCTTCGGTAATTCATGAGATGCAAGTCAATCGCTACTGGCACTTTTAGTGTCGAAAAAACATATTAGTTTAAAAAACAAGCACAATAGTTGGTCTGTAAAAGAAACTGAACAATATTTAAAGCATTATGCGACAGACAGCACTACGGACTGTCGTAAAGCTCAGAATGGTTTGCAGAATGATCCTTCTTGTTCATTAAACCACAATGTAACATGAGCAACCGTATTAATTTTGTTTTGCCTGTATGTTTTTTTTTTTTTTGGACTCTCAAAAATCGCTGTTAGTGATTGACTTGCATTTTAAAAATAACTTCTTTAAAGTTCTACCAAAGAAGAAAAACCTCACCAACATCTTCATTAATCTGAGTGCGATTAAACCAAGACCAATTTTTCATTTTTTGTGTGAACAACCCCTTCAGTTCATTTAGACAAAATACAGGGTTGAGCTGTATAACAATTCAAAGTAAGTTTGCGGTGACAAGGCAAGTAAACGGTTGATCTTATTCATTACGGTCTGTTCTTTAGTAAGACACTTTAATTTGTAGATGGCCGTAAACGGTTACGCCAGCCAAGAGCATGTTACAAAAATACTTTTCATTAGAGAGTAATATGATTAGACTCTTGAATCTTATAAGTTAAAAAAATCTAATCTTACGAGTAGTGACAGTATTAGCGCAGCCGCATTCACTAGCATGCAACAGGTCTGTGCTTGTCAGTATAACTCCCGATACTGTAGCTCGCCTTGGGTCAGTGGTTTAAGGAGCTCTTTAGGGATGTTACAAAGCAGTAGTCACAGGTAAAAACTCAAGTACTCCAAACTGCTTGTACAGTAACTGCAGACTCGGCCAAGCTGATGCACGGTAAAACGTTCATTAGGGAAAAATCGCTGTAAGCCACTTTTGGCACTTGGAAACCACAGTAGCGCTGCTGCGTGAGTAAAACACCCAACAGCACTGCACAAACACACACATTCATACACACTTACACACACACAACCTCCTCGTCCTCCCTTTTTTACGGCCAATGACTGACTCGTTCAGGTATTCTGTGCTTTAAGGAGACCAGCCCCAATGAGAACATCATCCTCGAGAAAGAAAAACATTAGGTCGTCCCGGCAACAACTGCCATCACTGCTCACTTCACGTCGCAGAACTTGTTGGGAGGGCAAACAGACAAACAAACATACAAACGACAATAAAAACAAAACTAGATCACTATTATTTCAACTTCTATTCATCTCCAAGCAGCACTCGTGAAGGCATCTCATACAGCATGGAAGAGCAGCGTGCACTCCTGCCTTTCCTTATATAGGCTGGAGGGGGGCGGGGCTTGTGTGCTCCGCAGGTAGTAGTTGACGATTTTGGTGTCCAGCTTGAACTGGTGCGGGATGCCTTCATAGGGTTTGGTGTCCAGGTCAAGGATGGAGACAGAATACGTAAAACGAGGCTTCTCCAGATTCAGCTCGTGTCTGTGAATGTAAAGAAATCACATTTAAACTGACTGCAAATGACGAGGCAGGAGCTGATATAAGAGAGTGCGATCGAACTTATCGAACTTACTCTTCGTCTTCCTCGCAAGGCGCAAACGTGATCATGACCGAGCAGTCTTTGGCCGTCATTGCAACTCTGTATTGATGAAGCTGGAAAGTTACACAAGATGTAATGAGAACAATCAATATTGTGTATCTCAGAGGAAATCTCAACGAGGGGCCATTTTCAGCCAATAAAAACGTAAAAATTAATATGCATATTGCTTATTCGACCAAATGGTGTAATTTTTGTAATCGAAAAACACATGAAGTTTTTAAAAACATCGCCGTTGTCATGTAAACATCTCAAAATGTGAGCTGTTGATGATGATGTCATACACATGGATGGTACGTGTGTAGGGAGGTGTAGATTACACAAACAAACGCACAGCACTGGTGGAGTATGTGGTTGTATTTGCTAACACACCAACTGTCGCTTCTTTACAAGTACGGTTTACTGACAAGGTGGCATATGTTGCTAGTTTTCATGGATGTGAAAAACGTGGATCATTTTGACAGTCATTAAAGAAAGTTATAGGAACTAGTCACCAAGCCTATAGTTCCTATTGTGTTACACTCTGATGTAGGAGTCAATTTAGTTCCTGAAAAGTAGTTTCTCTAACTAAAATTATTCCCAGCTCCTTTGGTGCAAACAAACCAAAAAGCAAGTACTTAAATACCATTAGTTCTAGGAACTATAATAACATATAACTATTTTGTCCCAAAGTATATATTAGTATAGTATAAAACGATAACGTTGTATTATTTCTATTAGGGGTGTAACAGATCATAGTTGATCCGTGTTCCATACGGATCACAACCCACAGGTTCGGAAGGCACGTGACCTGCGGATTGTTAACGTTTTTGAATTAGTAGGTTAATCCAACATTTATAATGTTAGAGATCGCCTTCCGCGTCATTTAAATCATGTGTATGAAATCATTTTGGCTCCCCTGTAAAATATAATGGTGATGGAAAAAGTTGTGGTGGGACCTACCTAAATGCTTTCTTAGGTTAGTGTGTCTTAGTGATTCCTGTCAATGTTCGTTTAGCCTGCATTAATGCATTCAGTGTAAAGCTGCACGATTAAACTTTAAAAGATCGCAATCTCAATTCAAACCTGCGAAACATGCATGGTAAATGATGATTGGCATATGTTTATTAATCATTCAAAGCGCTGCATTCAGATCTGCACAGATCGAGAGAGATTGCGTTTTTACACTTTTCAGTTAGTTACGAACAATTAAGCAAGACAGAAGTACTGGGAGAACAGTTTATAGTTCAGATATAAACACTAATATTTATGGTAAAGATTAAAAAAAATAAATAAATAAATAAATTAAAAAATAAATAAATTTTTAAATTTTTAAAAAAAAATCGCCGTTTGATGGAACTTGGTGGTGAATTTAATTTTAGCAATTACATTGTGTAACCAACAGGTGTCAACAAACAACCATCAAAATTACGTCACTAAATAGGTTTTCAAAAAAGATCCACCTATAATGAATGTTGAAGTTTTGCGTGTGAATTGTTGAATCATTAAGTGCAAATGAATATGATCTGTTGTACAAGATGTTAGATTTCTATATTTAGCATTATCAGCAACAGCAACAAAGATCATTTTCCGTATTGAATATTTTCCTTTTTTAGCTGCTTCTTTCTTGATTTTTCTTATTTTTATTGCGGTTAAAGGTTCCAAGTTTGTTTAAACCAATGGGTTTTGCAGTATTTTTTTTTTATAAATGGAAAGCTGTGATCCGTTACACCACTAATTCTATATACACACTTTTACAAATGAAAATTTCAACAATCATAATTTGTCATCAAAATCACAATGCAATATAAAAGTAACGTTTATAAATAACCATGTATTTGAAACCAAAAACGGCAATTATGAAAATGCATATTAGTATTACACTATTTATATTTATTATATCAAAATAACATTACAGTTGATGATTTTTTATTTAATGCCATGTCAGCAACAAAGGCTATTTTCAAGGCAAAAACATTTCATTAATAAATATACAATTAAAAACAACAAACAAATGAATACATAAATTCTATAATTGAGTTTTAATGTTAATACATGATAAATATTTTATAATTATACATACAAGTTATTTTATTTTGGGAGTGTTTGGGGAAATTTATTACTGTTGCATTATTTATATATTATATAAATTATATTATTATTATTATTACTATTATTATAATTTTTTTTTTGTGAAATGCAAGTTTGGCATATTGTATTGTGAGATTGAAACCTAAACTCAACTTCTGTTCACCGTCTCACCTTCCCAATTGCATATTCCACAGAGCCATCGTCCTCGTTTAGACAGTTTTTCACTGTGTCCATAAAACTCTCACCGTAAGGCCCATCTATCTGCAGTCGGCTTCTGGAGATACACACAAGCCTTGATTACATGCTGAAGTGCGTTTAAGCATGTTTATTTTGTAAAAATGAAAGCTTTGCATGCAAATCTCCTATGACCACAACGCACAAAACCACCATGAGGCTGCATTGCCTGCATTCAAATACACACACAATGAGTCTCTTGCGCCATCTAGTGGTCACCGTAAGATTATATAAAATAAAGTGTACAATAACCAAAAATTAAATGTGATTCTGCTGTAAATTTGTACAAAATTATTCTAGTAAAGTGAATCCCAACACTGAAGGATCTGGCCAATATTAAGTTTGCTCAACAAGAGCGAAACCTTCCCCTGATAGATCAGTAACGCAGCAGTCAATATCCTAGATAGCGAGTTCACCTTTCTTTCGGGAACTCCTCTAGATACTGCTCCACGCGCTTGTACAGAGGGTAAATTCCTTCAATGTCCAGGTTATCCAGCATCTGAACTTGGAGGATCTTTGCGAGGACACTTTCCTTAGGGAGACCGTGATGACCTGCGAACACATGAAAATGAGCTTGATCTTACATAACAGATTTTACGACTACTGTCTCTTATCAGTGCTGCCTGGGGCACACCTTTTTTTACACAACTTTTTTATTTGCCGTTTGTCTATATTGAGCAGTTTCACTCATACGCATATATTGTGACCCAACAATCAAGTTAATTTTAAACCAATTAGGTCTGGCCACCGACGCAAAATGCACGTCTCAATTTTACGTCACTTAATCTTGCTGTTGGGTTCAAGTACAATGTTGATTTCATTCAACACGATAACGATTGATATGTTTGTTGATAAATTCCCCACAATATTTTAGCGTGAAATGAACAACTGATTGGTTTGCAAACATCTAAATTGCATATGAGGCTGTTTTATAAGAATGTGATCAACTTTATTGACAATTATCAGTCTACTTTCATGTAATGTACAGTTAAATATCAATTCTCCTTGATGTTGCTTTTTTTGTATCCTATTCAATGAATCGAGACTACCATTTGTTTTCAGAGCAGAAAAAAAAACAGCTACGCTAGGTTATTCACAGTGATCAGCCGGTTCGCAAGCTAGTTTTTCTGCTAAAAGAGGTTTTGTTGACACCTGTATATGGGTTTGTTTACTGATTCAGCGATTATCCATTCGTTCATTTCCTTTTTAACTTAGTCCCTTTTTTAATCTGAGGTCGCCACAGCGGAATGAACCGCCAACTTATCCAGCATATGTTATTACACAGTAGATGCCCTTCCAGCTGCAACCAAGCAATCAGAAACACCCATACACTCTTGCATTAACACACATACACTACGGCCAATTTAGCTTATACAATTCAGCTATAGCGCATGTCTTTAGACTGTTGAGGAAACTGGAGCAAAACACGGGGAGAACATGCAAACTCCACACAGAAATGCCAAGTGACCCAGCTGGGGCTCAAAGCAGTGACCTTCTTGCTGTGAGGCAACAGCGATCCCCACTGCGCCACCGTGTCACCTGATTCAGCAATTATATAAAATATATATATATATATATATATATATTATTAGGTTTTATTGTATACTGATGTTCATTCACATTTATCTCGTGCTATAAATAGCAGTAGAAGGGTGTCATCTGAACTGAGGTGAACACAGAACACATAAAATGGCTTTTATTTTTCAATTTTACAACAAAAGTGAGCATTAGACAGCTGAAGTGAATTAATTTCAAAGGAAACTAAGAAAGTAGGATTACTGTAATTTACTGGATGGAAAGAATGCTATAAATATAGACATCCTACACATGTACATGTAGACTGAAAGATTGATTCTTAGGACTGAATAATTGAGAATGGCTCATCAAAATGATAATAGATTGATATCAAGAAATCAACATAATCGCTGGCATTAACAAAAACGTCATTTCGCACGAGAGAAACATTTTCAGTTCCAAGAACTATCATTGGAAGTAAGAAATGGGAATGATTTTAGTTCTAGGAACTAGTGATGTTAGAAACAATTGAACCAACTATTTTGCAAAATGATTCACTGTTCCAAAGCATTCAAAACACCACATTCTAGTAACACCTGCTGGTCAGAACCGCAAATACAAACAAAACTCAGAATTGGCTTTTTCAAACATATTGTGAACTTTAAATTGAAAGTATAATCCATAAATGCTAACAGCTAATCATGTCATATCATTCAATATTAAGCGCCTACATTGTGATTTATTTTATAAATCGGCAAGGCTTATAAATTCTTTGTTCTATTATGGACTCTGCTAAACAGGCCAATAAGAGTAACAAATATTATTCCTTTTCATTTTACAAATACCTCCCTAAAAAGTGTGTAAACTTGCAAAACAGATATGAAATTAGGTAAAAACGATAAAACCTGTGCAATGATTCGCCATCAAGTCACTGAATTTTTGAAAAATATTTAAAACATCACTAACGCGTTTACAGAAATCATGTGAACTTGCCAGCTTTATATGCATTTTTGAATGATTTCAGAGTTCCATTAATTGATTTGAAGCAGCCATTACTACTTGGAAAACAATTTGGGGAGCTAAGGGAAGCAGGATCTTATCCAAAACCACAGGAACCTACAGTGACACAAGTGTAAAATGGCCTCACCGTTACGGATCAGGTCTCTTGGGAAGGGACTGGCTTCACAGTGTGGTTTGCTTTCTGAAAGGTGCATCTTCCTGGGCTCTCCGGAGCGGTTTGAGTCTCCGCCGCTGAGCAGAGCCGAGCAGATCACCTGAATGAACTCGTTGAGGATGACTTTACCAGGCTGGTGGCCATTATAAAGGCCGTTAGTGTGGGGGAAATAAGGCCGAAGATGCTGAATGAGATCGTTTAAGTCAGGTTGCTGTTTGGCATCGTCTTTACAGCTAAATATCAACTCTCCACCCTGGAAAAAAAAGATGATTAATGGTTATTGATCATCATTTTCTAATGAATCAAACCAATATAAGACCAATAGCTAGGAGTATGTTTAAAGTAACAAAAATACAAGTGGCTCAAGACTGAATTAAACACCGAAGTTTATATTTACCTTAAAGATTTTCAAGTTGTTTTGTGGTTCCTCTAACAGATTCTTCAATGCAACATACATTCGCTGTTTGCTCCTGGAATATAAGAATAATTGAACATTAGCCATGTTTTAATCTACTTCTTTTTACCAATCACAAAAAAAATACCATCCATTCATTTTCTTCCGCTTATCCAGTGTAGGGTGGCAGGGGCAGTAGTCTTAGGAGATAACCCCAGACTGGGGGATCCCGAGGCATTCCCAGGCAAGCCGAGAGACATAGTCTCTCCAGCATGTCCTAGGTCTTTCCTGCGACCTCCTGCCAGTGGGACATGCCTGAAACACCTTCCCTGGTAGATGTCCAGGATACACACAAATCAGCTACCTCAGCTGGCTTTTCTGGATGTGAAGGAGCAGCAACTCTGCTCCGTGTTCCTCCTGGGTGACAGAGCTCCTCACCCTATGTATAAGGGTGCACCCTGCCACCCTGTGAAGGAAACTCATTTTGGTCACTAGTACTGAAGATCTTGTCTTTTCAGTAGGTGAGAGTAGGAACGTAGAATGACCGGTAAATAGAGACCTTTGCTTTCGGCTCAGACTCTTCTTTACCACAATGGACCGGTACAATGATCTCATTATTGAGGCCACTGCACCCATCCGCCTGTCAAACTTGTGTTCCATCCTTCCCTCACATAGGAACTAAATCCTAAGTTACTTGAACTTCTCCACCAGGGGTAAGGACTTTCCTCCAATCTGGACATGGCAAGCCACCTTTTTTCATTGAAGCACCATGGCCTCAGACTTGGAGGTGGGGATTTTCATCCCTGCTGCAATGCACTTGGCAGCAAACCATCCCAGTGCATGCTGAACGTCCATGCCTGATGAAGCCAACAGAGCAACGTCATTTGCAAATAGCAGAGATGAAATCCTGTGGTCCCCAAACCAGACCCCCTCTGGCACTAGGCTGTGGCCTAGAAATTCTGCCCATAAAAAGTTATGAACGAAACCAGAGACAAAGGACAAAGGCTAACATGCATCAGGTACAATTCTGACTTATTGCTAGCAATACACACCAAACCTGCTCTGTTTATACTGGGATTGGACAGCCCTTAACTGAGTGCCTCTGATTCCATACTCCCAGAGCACCCCCACAGAATGCCACAAGGGACATGGTCAAAAGCCTTCTCCAGGTCCACAAAACACAAGTGGACTGGATGGACATACTGCCATGAATCCTCTAGCTCCCTAGTGAGAGTATAGAGCTGGTCCAGTGTTCCACAGCCTAGGCGAAAACTGCATTGGATCCTCCTCTCCAGTATCATGGCATAGATTTTTCCAAGGAGGCTGGGGAGTGTTGCACACTCTTATCCTTAAACATGATGTTCGTTATGGACAAACTGACTAACACAGTCAACAACAGAACACCACTTGGATTCAGATCAGGGAAGGCCATTCCTCTCATTCACAACTCTCTAGGTATCACTCCTAAACAGTGTCTTATGCCTCCAAAAGCCACCGCATGTTAATTTTATTACAAAAAAAAAGGCCAACAGTGGTCTCTCCTACTGCAGCAAGCACTGTTTCGTTTTGTTTTTTGGTGCCAGTATATCAGTAAGTGATCTTTGACTCATTAGATGGAAACTTTGATTTGTGCACAAATGTTTTATGTGATATTCCAGTTTTGCATATTAATCCAATTTGCTATTTAGTTTTTTTTTTCTGGTTCATTTTGGTTTGTAAATTTAATTTACTTTAGAAAAACTATTTCATAAGACATCTCAGTTTTTTCACAATAGAATTTAACATCACGTCTGAACTTATAGATGTTAGGGTTGGTCTCACGGTAAACTGCAGTTTCTTAAGTAAAAGATTATTTACTTCAACAAAAGGCCAGTCACGCAATGAATTGCTTAAATATCTCCGCCACAATTAGTTAGGCTTGATGAGAATGTTGGCTGACTCTTCCAAATAAAAAAATTGCTTCAACAAAAGGCCTAGGGTGTCTTGGTGCCATGTGCACTGATGGACACCCTTATTCTTGAACATGGTGTTCATTATAGACAAACTGACAAGCACAGAAGTCCAACAACAGAACACCATTTGAATTCAGATGAGGGAGGCTGGACTTAAATTACCCCAGTAGAACAATGGAGTCCCCAGTCGGAGCACCTTCCAGCATCCTACGTAATGACTCTAAGAAGGCTGGGTACTCTGCACTGGTGTTTGGCCCGTCGGCACAAACTACAGTGAGAGAGACCTAGCAGGGTCGCACGGTAGCTATAACAGGTTGGGGAGCTATGAGCAAGCCCACACTAGCCTGCCGCCTGTCACCATGGGCAACTCTAGAGTAGAGGAAAATCCAGCCCTTCTCAAGAAATTGAGTTCCAGAGCCCAAACTGTGCACCGAGGTGAGCCCGACTCTCACTAGTCAGTACCATTCAACCTCCTGCACAAGCTCAGGCTGCTTCTCTCCCAGTGAGGTGACATTCCATGTCCCAACAGCCAATTTCTGTGCTTGACTATAACTAGCCCTGTTTCAATCTGAGTAGGATAAACTTTTAATCTGATTTTTTTCCTCACATAAACTATGATGGAAACATTAATGGACAACCAGGGGATGAACAGACAACAAAATGGACCAAACAGATTGTAAAACATCTGAAATGGAGTTTTGGCCTTTCTAAAATTCCCCGGCCAAAATCTGTCATTAAAGTGGTTAAGTTTTATTATCTCCAGACCTGTCGTGAGAGTCTGCGCTCGCAAAGAGTGCTGTATGCCTCCAAAAGCTGCTGCATGATCTTTTTATTACAAGAAATAAGGCCAACAGCGGCTTCTCCTACGGCATCAAACACAGTTTCTTTTTATTTTGGTGCCAGTTTATCAGGAAGTGAGGATTTTGTCCTGGAAACTGTGATTTATGCACAAATGTTTTGCACCATATTCCAGTTTTGTGCATGAATCTAATTTGCTTCTATTGAAGGAAGTATAGGTATTTATATACAGGTTTGTAAATTCTATTTACTTGTTAAAAAACATTCATAAGACATCTCAGTTTTGTCCACAACAGAATTAAGCATTTTATGAGTCTTCCATCGCATCTGAACTTACAGATGGTTAGGGTTGGTATCACGGTAAACTGCAGTTTCTTAAGTAAAAGATTATTTACTTCAACAAAAGGCCAGTCACGCAATGAATTGCTTAAATATCTCCGCCACAATTAGTTAGGCTTGATGAGAATGTTGGCTGACTGTTCCAAATAAAAAAATTGCTTCAACAAAAGGCCTAGGGTGTCTTGGTGCCATGTGCACTGATGGACACCCTTATTCTTGAACATGGTGTTCATTATAGACAAACTGACGAGCACAGAAGTCCAACAACAGAACACCATTTGGATTCAGATGAGGGAGGCCAGACTGAAATTACCCCAGTAGAACAATGGAGTCCCCAGTCAGAGTACCTTCCAGCACCCCTCGTAATGACTCTTAAGAAAGCTGGGTAATCTGCACTGGTGTTTGGCCGGTCGGCACAAACTACAGTAAGAGAGACCTAGCTGGGTCGCACGGAAGCGATCCTCTCAATCATGGTAAAAACTCATGGTGGCTGAGTTGCGGAGCTATAAGCAAGCCCACACTAGCCTGCCGCTTCTTACCATGGGCAACTCCAGAGTAGAAGCAAGTCCAGCCCTTCTCAAGAAGTTGAGTTCCAGAGTCCAAACTGCACTGAGGTGAGCCCAAGCACAAGCTCAGGCTGCTTCCCTCCCAGTGAGGTGACATTCCAAGTCCCAACAGCCAATTTTTGTGCTTGACTATCACTAGCCCTGTTTCAATCTACCTATTTTACTACTATAACAAAAAATGCTTAAATGGAAATACCAAGATAAAAAAAATTGTACACACAGCTGAGTAGGATAAACGTTTAATCTTTTTTCCTTACATAAACTATAATGGAAACACATTTACTGAATAAATTCTTTGATCACAGATCACACGATGACAAAAATGGGTGTGATGGGAAGGCATTAATGGACAAACCAGGGGATGAACAGACAACAAAATGGACCAAAAAGATCAGATCAAACTACATCTGAAATGTAGTTTTGGCCTTTCTAAAATTCCCCAGCCAAAATCTGTCATCAAAGTGGTTCAGTTTTATTATCTCCAGACCTGTCATGAGAGTCTGCACTCGCTGTATGCTTCCAAAAGCTGTTGCACGATCATTTTATTAAAAGAAATAAGGCCAACAGTGGCTTCTCTTTCGGCATCAAACACAGTTTAACCTTATTTTTGGTGCCAGTTTATCAGGAAGTGAGGATTTTGTCCTGGAAACTGTGATTTAAGCACAAATGTTTTGCATGATATTCCAGTTTTGAATCTAATTTGCTTCTATTGAAGGAAGCATAGGTATTTATATACAGGTTTGTAAATTTTATTTACTTGTTAAAAAACAATTCATGAGACATCTCAGTTTTTTCCACAACATAATTTAACATTTCAGGAGTCTTTCATCACATCTGAACTTACAGATGGTACGGGTTGGTCTCACGGTATAACTATGAGTCACAACGGAAAAATGATGACTATGGTTTTTCCAAGTAAAAAATTATTTGCTTCAACAAAAGGCCAGTGACGCAACAAACTGCTTGAATATCTCTACCATTGTGAGTTAGACTTGATAAGAATACCGGCTAAATGTCACACCAAAGATATAAATCCAGCTCTCTGTTTCTGCATTGAGTGACAGAATCAGTGACTCACCCTGAGAAGAGATCCAGAGGGCAATATCGACTCAGTCGCTTCCACTTCTCATTGGCTAACTGTGAAAGATAAAATGGCTTGTTAGGAATCTGTAAACTGTAAAGTATACACAGCCGCTTAAAAGACGGTTCAGCCTAAAACCTAGTAGGTGGGTTTTTCTTTCCTTCAGTGGAACGTTAAAGAAGATTTTTTGCTGAAACTATGGACCTTGTTGATGCATAAAATGACAATCAACATGTATAAGCAACATAGACCTGTTCATACCTTTTTTAAGACTCTAGACCTTATCGCCAGTTTTAAATGGTTATGCCAGCAACACTTGAACTGACATTTACAGCTCAACTAAACAGTCTTGGTTGTGCTCTGAGTTTGGCCAATAAAAAGGGAAATTCGCAATCATTCTTTCTGTTTTGTTAAGGGGAGACACATATCACATACGTCACTTGACTCTTTATTTTAGCCCGAACAAAAAAGAAGCTAGTATGAAGCATATTAATGCCTTTAAACAGACCAGCGCTATAATGCAGCAGTCAGTAAGCAAAGAGATGACAACAAATCCAGCAGAATGCCAAAAATAAACCACACAAGATCCCACTATTCATCATTCATTCAATAACTAAACTCTTTCAAAAGAAAGGTCAGATCTCTTTGGACAAATACAGATATATAATTAAAACATGATACAAAAGTTTTATACATTGGAAACAGGCATTTAAGACTTTTTAAAAGACATCTTTGCCTTTATTTGACAGTAGAATGACAGGAAGTGGGAGATAGATGGGGACAGGATCAGGATAAGCTGGGGGCACCTGGAGATCTGTTAGCACCTAGATGTTGGCATTTTAACCACTTTGTTATCGCAACGACTAGTGCACTTTATTTTCTCTAAATTGATTTATTTTCTTTTAATACTTTAAAGATGCAGTAGGTGATCTGCCACAATGCTAACCTGTTAGCATAAATCTCTGAAACACAGTCCCTCCCCTGCCGTCCAAAGCCACGCCTTCTGAAAACACAAGCGCGCACCTTAAAGATGACAGCAGAACCCTCTCTCGTGTTGAGCTAAAGCTAAAGCTCGGCCGGCGGTGTCCAGGAATTACACTCATTACTAAGCTATACTTCCACGCTATTTCTGACTGAATATTTAGAGTAGCGGTATACAATATAGGGAGCACATCACAGGTTGTCATTGTTCAAAAATGAACCAATGTGATTTGAATATAAAACCAACTTCACCTCAGTAAAGCAGGCTAGGCGGAATAGCGCTATTTACTTGTGTTATGTTGTTAAACTAAATAAAATCTGCATTATCGATGCTGTAAAAGTTCTCTGATAAAACAATCTATCGCCGGAATATTTCAGTGGCTGAACAACACTCCTGTGCATATAACCCATTTAATAATATCTACATCAGCTCTGCGTGACTAAAAGAATTTTGAAACATAACACCACCTGTCTAAGAGAAATACTTCAGCCATTGTGTCGTCCTTCCCCCAGTGTGCAAAAGTAACTCCAATATTGCTTCGGGATTTAAAAAAGTTATGATTCAGCATGTTTTTGCCACTCGTTCTCTCCCTCTCCCTTTCTCTCTCATGAACGTGCAGCACGTGTATGCACAAACGACAGATCTGCGTACAAACAGCTGCAAAGTAGCTCAAATCTGCATTTGCCGACAGACAGTTTGAGCTACTTGTTAGAATTATGGAAGATGTCGGCCCGACTATTTTAATTGGATGAACTTTTTTAGTCTTATGTCTTACCCAGAATATAAAAACAAAAATAAATACCTTTAGATAATTTACTTTAATCAGTACTATTGGAATGTGAAGACGCTTTCAACCAGCACAACAAAAAATGTTTCTGAAGACCTTTACTGCACCTTTAAGATGCCGTGGACGCCCTGTTAAAATAAATACTTGTGGCTCCCTTCAACACACAGAGGTCTGAAACTATTGGTCAAAAAAAAACAACAAAAAAATTTTACAACATCATTACCTTTAACCCACAGCCTCTGCAAACAATTCTGAGCGAGTTCTCACAATAGTCTGGAACACAAGCTTCCTTTCACATCATGTAATAAATCAAACTGTTCTTGCACATGATGGCCGTTTTAGTTCATAAGACCTCAACGTATTGCAAGAAGCCACAGGTATTCATTTTGTTTTGACTGCATGTGTTTTTTGACCTTCAAAGTGTTTGAAGCCGCTGACTTGCACTTTATGGATCACCAAGTACCAGTTTCAGCTAAAAAAATCTTCTTTAATCTTCTACTGTCAACATCATAAATGGGCTGAATGATCAGCAAATTCTCACTTTAAATCTGATACACTCTACAATGTCCTGATTTGGTCGGACACTATGATTTCAGTGTGCTGTAACTGAACTCCCACAGGACTGATTATGTGATAGGGAGCAGTACAAACAGACAGCAGGATGTTTACATTACGCTGGACCATCCTCTTTTTGTTAAAGCAGAAGTTTGCTTTAGAAATCGGACTTCACTTCTATAAACGATGCTTTTCATTGGTAAAATGGAGGACTTTTGTATGATTCTTAATCAGTACTTGCCTTGTAATGCTGATGCATGCAGAATCTGCAAACTTTCCGTTTGCATTCCTTCGTCATGTGTCTCGAAAAGGGTAGAAATCCACATTTTGGCTGAGAAAAAGGAAAATCATCAAATTTTATCTTTGCAATTTCAAAATTCACAATGATGTTTTGTGAACAAGCTTCATAGATAAAGTCTGTCGTTCTTATGAACACACAAACAAGCCTTTCACTTCAGATTCATACCAGATTGACTGACCATGTGATTCAATTCCACACAGATATATTCAGTGAGCCATTCAGATGCTGTGGTTCACTTTCCTATAAACTGGGTGCTCATGAACTGACACCTAAAAAGTACTTCTCATTTTATAAGATTTAAAGTGTCCAGTTTAGCAACAGAGAGCATCTCCACTAGAACAGCATAAAGATATATAAAAAAGCAAAAGCTCATCAACAACTGTCTTTAAGTTCATTGACCAGTCGTGAAGACATGTGACACTCAAGTCAACACTTTCAAAGCGAGGCCTCTGGCAGTTTTGAGTAAAGCGTAATTGTCTCAAAGTATGATTCTTGGAAACATGACAGCAGTCATTAATATAACCAGCCTTTCAGGTATTTTGGCTGAATGTGGAGAGTTCACCTTTATCTCAACGCAGATTGGAGGTCTGTGGTCTCTGAGGTGATGAAGGGGCAGTTGGGTGAGGTCGGGAAGGCATAAACCGCAGCCACTGAAAGTGTCCATGACCTTATCACAGCGCAGTTCTGCATGAAGAAAAGATCACAACCCTGTTATGCAAGATAAAAATCCCCATCAAGGAAAATGACTATCTTTAGACTCGGGAAAACATGCCAGTCAGGAGGCACAGAACAAAAGACCTTTTTTTTTTGCATAAAAGAAAAATTCAATCAGTTTATAATGTCAAAATCACTAGAATATCAAGTAAAGATAATCTTCCATGAAGATATTTTGTCAATTTTGTTAAATTTATTAGTAATGTGCATTGCTAACAAAGGAAATTGGACCATTTTAAGGTGGTTTTCTCAATATTCAGACTCCAGATATTCAATAACAATATAAATATTGATATATCCTAACAAATCATACCAGTGGAAAGCTTATTTGTTCAGCCTTGAGATTAAATCTAAATCTCAGTCTGTCAAGGACATTTTGCTTTTGAAGTTTAATGCTGCATTCACACCAGACGCGGCAAAATCACGCTATTCGCGCGTAAACAGACGCGTGAACATTTGAGTTTACTCGCTTCATTCGCGATTACAAATCCGCTTCATTCGCGCGTCAAATTGACTTGAGAACAGACGCGGATTCGCGTGATGGGCAGGGCTTCTGTCTGTCTTGGTGACTGTAGCTTTATTGCTAAATGGCTAACAGGGGTTTTATAATCGAATAACTGTGTTTATGTGCTTTATGAAGGCTGAAAAACAGCGGCGTTTCGTTTGGAGCTGTATCTGAGTCCACTAGATTATTTCAGAGGTCCACCCAGCTTTGTGAGTTCATAAATTCCCTCAAGAAACTGAACCTGGATGATGGAAGCTTTCAGCTGTGCTTCTGACTGAGCCGAGCCCAGTGTGATGAACTGTTGTCGGGGTCGGCTGGAGGATTTTTTCCCCCCGAGACACCAACAACAGGCGCTACGTCATAATCACACCCCCACAAGAGCAAGCTCCTGATTGGTCAACACGGCGCGAATGTCCGCAGGATGCCTTTTCGCGCCTTTGCATTGATTAACATGTAAATCACAAGGCTTGACACGTCTTTCGCGTCTGGTGTGAACGCACCATGAGACTTTCAATTAAGTGAACAAAATACAACATTATAATTTTTTCATATTTACATTTATGTGGCATTGGTAGGATTTGAATACTAATGGATAGGATCTTCTGTGCTCTAAAAATACCATCTTAGGAGTTTAGGCTGATAAGCCTTTAAAATGCATGGAAATGTTACTCTGTGTTTGCTGGAGCGACTGAGGTGCCATTTACACTAGTGCGTTTTCCTTCTATGCATGTTTTATCATGGTTAGGCCTGCTGTCCACAGTACTCTGACATCTGCAACCTGTGAAAAATGGAGCATTTTGAAAATGCTGAAAACTGTTTTCGCTTTAAAATGCTGGTGTTGCAATTCAGCATATACAGACTACATACACACTTTTGAAAACAGTGGCGCATGGGTTCAGTGGGCAGAGTTGAAGACCTCGAGCATACATTTAACTGTTATTTCTGTCATTCATGCTGCAGTCTTGCACATAACCTCCACATATACTTCACTGAAAAAGACGTCAGCTACAGTCTGCTCTCACTGTGTGACGATAAAGATAAATGGATCAAAAATGGAGAATAAGCAAACGCTTAAGGCAATATCTGGATTATTTGTGTTGTTCAGGTTATCCTGGTATTTTATAAGCATTAAAGTATATTTATAGTGCAATGCTAATTGATATAGGCTTTATCACTTAAAATAGCATGTTTTCTTCATCAAACAATGTCTAGTCCTGTCACAATACTGCACCTGCGATACATTACTGTGAAAAATATCGATATTCGATACCATTTTCGATACTGTGGGGAACAAATTCACCAACATTTAAAGTATGCAAGTGAAGTAAAAAGGAAAACAAAAATATATAAATAAAAATAAAAAATAAATTAGCGCAATCTCTTCTTTTTTCTGATTAAAACAAAAGTGTTAAAATCTTAATATCATTGTTAATTATATTCTTCTTCCTTCTGATGAGAGAGAGCAAAGCCAGTTTCGATACTAAGCAAAAGCAAGATGGTATCATTTTAAATATTTGAGTATCAATATTTTTGACAACACTAGTCTGATCACAAAAAATAGTTATGGTAAAAGCTCCACTGGTGTTATGAGGTGAATTTAGAGATAAAGTATGTCAGTAAATCAGAATTTGTAAACAGGCAAAACTATCACACTAATAAATCATTATGTTCATAAAATAATAAAGCATTTCACAGACTAATTATTGAATATTGTTATTACCATTGGGCAAACATATATCAATTAATAAAATATCACCCATCCCTGGTGTTATCAAAAACGCACTAGTGTAAAAAGCCTGTGGCACAAGCTGTAAAGACTCCACCCTCTTCTGTAAAGGGGGCGGGGAACATCACCTCATTTGGATTTGAAACGACACACATGAAAAAGGTGTTTGTTTCCACCCAAATAGGGGACGTTTCCTCCTTTAGCTGAATTAAAAAACAAAAATATATTGATTTACCAGGTCGTTCTTGTTGGACCTTCAGTGACAGCTGTCGTACAAAGTCCAGCGGTAGTCTGACTACCTCCTGCAAACATTCAAGCTATTATCATCTCATTCAAGGTGTCACGGTTTATTTTAAAGGGATAGTTCGCTCAAAAATTACAATTCTGTTATCATTTACTCCACTTGTTCAAGAAATGTTTGAGAAAATGACTACTGTTGGTGGGGGAAAACACCTATTGACTTTGATAGTATTTTTTGTGGATATAATTGGATGCTTTCTTCCAACATTCTTCAGAATATCTTGTTTTATGTTCAACAGTAAAAAGAAATTGTGAGAAAATGATGAGGAAATGTTCATTTTTGGTTGAACTATCCCTTTAAAGCTACTAACAATATACACAAACTTCAGGAACTGTAACTTACTCCGCTGTGAATGTATTTCTCTCCAAGCAAAGGCTTCATGACATGCTTGCTATAGTCCATAATGTTGAGGATGTGTCGAAAAGCTTGTTCTGCGGTCTGGTAAGGGAAAGATAGGAAAATGAGCTGACATAACGCTCTATGACGATGCAAATGCATAAAGACCGAACATTTGAGGATGATTTGCATCTGTACCTCAGCAGATGCTCTTTGTACCAAAAGAGACAATTGCAATACAGGGAAAGAAAACCCATAAACAATGTAATAGTAAATGTTACCAGTTGTGGAAATTGTTCTCACAAGCATTTATGAACACTTCACTATCATGTGAAATACAGTTATATAGTGTGTTTTTGAGATGTTTGGGAAGTAATACTGTTAAAAAAACATCACAATATTCTCTAATTCAACATATGAAGAGTTTAGTTGCAAAAAAACTCCTAAATCTCATCTGAAAATTTCTTCTAAAATTAGCATTTTTCAGGCTGCTGTGCTTAGGTTTCACTAATTTCACTTTCACTTCATTTATGGTGATTATTAGGTTCTTTTAATTGACTTGAACGCGAAATAACTGAACGTAAACATAGCAGGCTGAAAAAAAAATGCTCGTTATTGATATAGCGGGCACTTCGAAATACAGTGAACAATTATTTATTAATTATTTTTAACAATTGTTTGTCAGGGTTCATACACATCTTTACTACTAAAAGTCCATGACTTATCCTAGACTTTTTAAAGTAAATTTTCATGACCTAATGTTTCATGCAATGTCTACATATGCGGGGTAAAAGAAAAACAATGTATGTTTAAATTAGTTACAGTATATCGTAAAACACGCAACAATCTATTTAGTTTCAATTAATATTTATATCCATGTAAAATTAATTTAGATAATGCTTACACCGCACTAATAATGTGAGAGTATGTGATTGGCCAAGGACAGAAAAGAAGTAAATAACCTATATTCAAGTATACTGTTTTCCATGACTTTTCCCAAAACTTTGTGGGTTTTTCTCATTCATTCATTCATTCATTTTCTTTTCGGCTTAGTCCCTTTATTAATCCGGGGTCGCCACAGCAGAATGAACCGTCAACTTATCCAGCATCTGTTTTACGCAGCGGATGCCCTTGCAGCTGCAACCCATCTCTGGGAAACATCCATACACACTCATACATTACGGACAATTTAGCCAACCCAATTCACCTGTACCACATGTCTTTGGACTTGTGGGGGAAACCGGAGCACCCGGAGGAAACCCACGCGAACACGGGGAGAACATGCAAACTCCACACAGAAATGCCAACTGACCCAGCCGAGGCTCGAAACAGCGACCTTCTTGCTGTGAGGCGAACATGCTACTCACTACGCCACCGTGGAGCCTGTGGGTTTTTCTGTTTTTCCAAAACTTTTGTCTAAATGCCATGACTTTTCCAGGTTTTCCATGATCGTATGAACCCTCTTTTGTATTTGCAGCAATGTTCGTAACAGCGCCAAATGCTTGGAGACTTAATTGGTTAATTAGTAGTTCAAACATGAACATTTTCGCATGCTAATGTGGCCTAAGACATGCTAAAATATTGATTCAAATTTCAATTTGTAGGGCTATTGTACGCTAACACTGCACAATAAATCTAATTTAACTGAACTCAAGAAGAGCTTATTAACCTTAGATGTTGATTTCTTAGTTAATGCATAATAGCAAGTTAAAATTGTAGTCGTAATCTGATTACAAGTCGCGGTAATTGTATTTTCTCACAGTTTGTTCATTTTAATCCATTAACTAACATTTACTAATGAGACTTTATTGTAAAATGTAAACTATTGCACTTTACAATCCTTTTGCAATTTCATTTAGTTAGTTACTCTGAATATAAATATATCCAATAAAGCAATACACTGAGTATTTTTGTTATTATACCTGTTAAAATAACAGCTCAACATCATGATAGTAAAGCTTGAGCAATTAAATTGCAACAAGAAAATTTGATCAAATATCGTTTTACCTGTCGTGTATGTGCAGAGTCCTCAGAGGGAACTTTCAACAGGCGGAGAACTCGACAGTGCTGTAACGGGAAATAACGCATTTATAAACAGAACTCACACAGACTTTAAGCACTGTAAATATCCCAGTGAGCAGAAAAGGGAATCCTGTGAAGCGGTTGGCCTGTGACTGTACTTTGTATTGGCAACAAACTCTTAATCCACTGAACTGTGAACTGAATACACATTACATTTTTCCAAGAATGCTCTCGGACATAAAAGGTTCCTGAAGGTAAAGGTGACATCATTGCAGTGATGATAAACGTACGGTCGGGCAGACCGTTTTATGGACTGATGCAACCAATGGGCTATTAAAGGCAAATGCAGTTTCTAAATGTTCTTGCTCAACTTTTACAAAACCTACTTCTGCCTTAAAGAAAAGTCAAACGTAAACGGATGAAGCTCATGAATAAATGACGCACAATTTAACACTGAATGAGAAGAAAACAAATAGGTGTTTGAGAGTTCAGAGCCTATCAGCTTCAATGGCTAATTCATGGCAAAAACATGAAAATGTACAGTTTATAAATAACACTTGTCTAAAAAATTAATATAGAACTATAAAAGACAGCAATTAATAATATATAAACTAAACATATAAAATATTAATATATATAAATATTATATAAATATTCTACAAAAAAATAATTTTTATAAGCGTTTATAAAAGGTTTATAAGCGTGAAAACAATAAATATGCAAAAGTGTTTATAAGAGGTTTATAAGCGTGAAAACAATAAATATGTAAAACAGCTTTATATATTTTTTCCTGTACATTAGCATGCCTCCTGTTTAATGTATATTTAAGAAATTTTAACTAAACTTTTTCAACTGTGACTTCCACTAAAATCCCGTTCAACAACATATGTCAATGTCATTATAACAATAGTTTATATACACAAGATAAAATCTTAACAGGAACATTTAAAAGAGGAATCATTTGGTACCTTATTAAAATAGATTTAATCATCATAGGGTGTCATCAGAATAACATTTTAATTCATTTTGATTCTTTTTTTATTTAAATACTGACCTTCCAAACTATAGAATTTACCTGTTTGTCAGTAAAATAATCTTCATCTGACATTTAGTATGATCAAAATGTTTTCCTACATTTATGTTAATAGGTCTGCCAAAAATAGTGGTTTCATAAATATATGTTGGCCTAATTGAAAAATGGAACATTATTTTAACATATTTTTTTTTTCGACAATTTATATTCACAAATGCTTTTTGAACATTTTTTAAAAATTCTAATATACACTTTACTGGAATATAGAAGTTATGGTTATGAAATAGTGACTTTAATTTGATCAGTTTAAACTAAAATGTGAAACAAAACTGAATGACCTTTAGAGAAATTCAGCAAAAAAAATCTAGTTAAACCACACAGAAATCGTATTAAACAGTTTTATAAAACGCCTCATTCAGACTGATTTCAACAAGAAGCTGTGGTTCAGCTCTTATTCCAACTGTTTAAATCCAGGCCAGACGAATATCTGCAAAACAGAGTGGGAGCATGAAAGAATGCCACTAAACAGCAAACAGAAATGAACAAGCCCTTGCAGGACTGCAGAACCGGTCAAAAAAAACTGCATCAAAGCTTCACCAGTTCTCCCCACACCCAGTTTAGCACGATTACATCAACATATTGGTCAATGTCGTCTCGGGCAGCTTCCTGTGATTGGATACACACTCTTGTGTTGTAATATACAAATCCAGCCAGTTTATGACTTCAAATGTTTGTTCCGGCAGTTTATTTATCATTCGAGGGTACAAACGAAACTGGAAAAATCAGACAAAAGTTATGCAGTTCCTGTCTTACCGGAAAATATACTTGATCTTAACTAAACAATCCTTGAAATCACAATCCTAGTGAGAAAACCTAAACCCTATATTAACAGATGAATTTTTTTATTTACATAAGGTTTTGCTACAATAAGTTGGGTTGTTTACAAGACACCATTTTTACAAGTAACAAATAACTACACGTATGCTTAGTTATTTTAAGGGTGGTCAGAATGTTAGTTTCTAAGTCCTGATTTTTGAAAGCTACCATTATTGTCACTTTCTAAACTAGAAAAACATGAATACGTGAAAGTAAAATAATGCATTAAAAAAAACACAGCTAGAACATACACATAAATTGTTTAGTATATAGGCACGAGCGAGTACTTGACAACTAAAACACTAACTACATTGTCATTTTCTTTACTGTTAGTGTTCCCCTTAAAATTCTATGCATGCAACTTTGAAGAATTAAAAGTAAAAAGTAATTGTTCAATTGATACCATTGATTTTATTTAGAATTTCTCTGTTTTGACCATTGATGTAAAGTTTTTGCTTATTAAACCAACTTGGGGCCAAAGTTTTTAAATCCTTACACAACATTATAATGTTAAAAACTTATATTACAAGAGGTTTTGTCATCTCCATTTGTGCTATTTTTTAAAGCACAACATTATCCCCATATTACTTTATCTCGTAATCAATTTCCAAACCCATCAATCTGGTGTAAAACTAGTCTAGACCCTCTTATCTTATTAGTTACCCTACCCTGGTATCTTTCGCCCACTGTTAGGTGACTGTCAAAGATTTCCTATCTGAACTTTGAATACGAAACAGGGAGGATATTAAGTGCAATTATCTTATCGCTAATATCCCCACTAGACCCATGTTGGATGGATAAACCAGTCACACAAACTACAAGATCACAACTCACCATTCATTCAACTGGCCTTGTACAATGACCTCGGCATTATATATGCTACAATATATATGAAGACTTTAAGAAACTTTAGATACTATAAAGTGGGTGTGCCATTGGTAAAACACATGTGACACACGTAGTACTCTCTTTTTTTAATGAATCTTAGTTTAGCCTGCTAGGCGGCTAACAGCTTCAAAGCCCTGACAACACCTTTTTAAAACAAAGAAAGGGTCGATTTCTGCGGGATGGTGGTGGAAAACTGTCAAACTTCAAGTCTAAGTCCTTTCCTTCTAGTTTGACTGGATTTCTCGTTGATCGAATCAGATTTGACTGAGTTTATATGAAATCTTGGCCAAGCTAAAAGCTAGTAACTATTGAACACTCACCCGCAAATGAGACACGACAATGCTCTTGTTGCCCTCCCCGTGATATTTCCAGTCGTTTTCGTCCATTTTATCCAGTTCCATAACCCAGAAAATGCGCAAACTGATCGGGTTTTGGCGCAGATTTGATGGTCTGGGCGAGATGATCGGGGTCAGGCGCAAAACTTCTGGAGGATCCGCGTCTGACACACCGACGGGTGTAGCTCCACTACCGCTATCTGACAGACACGCCTCCTTTTGCGCTGTCATTGGTCAGACGCAGGGGCTACGGATTTTCATTGGCCAGAAGTGTTTTGTCGTTGTTTAATGGAGTCGCTGATTGGATCGTGGAAGTGGCAATCAAATGATCACCCTCTTCCGAATGCAGTTTATAGATGTTAGCTATAAAAGTGATGTCATGAATGTATGATGTTGTTTTTCTTCCCCTTTGACGTATTCTTGCACTTTTTTGCGTTATGAAGTTTCCTACACATTTTTTTTACGTTTCCTACGTTGGAAATGTGAGATATATATATACATATATATATACATATATGTGTGTATATATATGTATATATATATGTGTGTGTGTATATATATATATATATATATATATATATATATATATGTATATATATATTTAAATAACGCTAATTGAGTCCTGGGTTTATGTCTTCATGTTTCATATAGCTAAATAAAAATGAATAAGTATAAAATTAAGAAATTTTAAAGACTAAAACCTATTCTACTTTGTACTGTTACTTTTAAAAATATATAAGTAGCTGTTTCCTAATTTACTGATGTATTTATGCATGCATGACTTCAAATGCTGATGTAAACGTAGGGTAACTGTAAAGATGTTTGATTACTTAACGAAAGAACATTTGGGTTTTATAGTATACATACATGTATACATACAAATGTTCTTATATAAATATAAAACAATTTATTAAATCAAAAATTTTATTTGTTATTCACTTCCAGAAATGTTATTCTCATCCATTTATTCATTGGTTCAGTTGTTATACCATAAAGTAAGTTTAGAAAATGTCAATTTTTAAAAACATTCTAAAGTTGTAGTTGTAACTAAAAGTTGCTTATGAAATAAACATTAAAAATATACTTTGAGCATAGAAGAGAGAGAAAAAAAATATACACAAAACGGTTTCATTTTCTAGAAATTCATAGAAAACCTTTTAATAGAAATTTAAAAAAACATATTCAACATGACTGTACAGGGAGCTTAAAACACATTTAATCAAAATACATCTGTTTTCACTATGAGGTCAATAATATTTCACCATTGATTTAAAAAAAATCTGGAGAAAAAAAAGGTTTAAAAAGTAATTGAATATGAGCGATACTTGATTTACTACGCTCACAAGCAGCTCAACAGACAATTAATCTTCAGCCGGAGCAGGTCATCATGCTGAAGGTTTTGGATGGACTCTGCTGTTCCATTCTCAGTTCGCCTTTGCAGCTGTCCCCCGGATTCTTGTCTGACAGAGGTGTGGACTCGTAGAGGACGCATATGGAGCCATCCTCTCCAATGCGGTAGGATACTTCATACGGGTCGACCCACATGGTGAGTTCACTTGGCAGCAGAGAAAAAAGTCGCTCTTTTGTGAGTCCAATCGTACAGGCTGCTTTGCCTATCAAAGGGTCCATCTTGTGGTTGATCCGGATGCACCTGTAGCCCGAACCTCTGAATGGTGCATTTGGGAACCAATGGTGGCGATAATGATCTACAAGGAAAGAACGAACAATGGTTATGCCAAAGTTTTTAGTGCTTAAAGCAGATTGTAGTTAAAATGGTGTAACTTTCAGTCAATGGACTTTGGTGCTGCCATAAACCAAGCCTGCTTTGTTCTTAACAATAAACAATATTAGAATGTAACATAACACTCATAATTTGGAAGATACACGGTTAAATTGAGTTAGAAACAATAAAAAGATCATATCCAATTTATTCTCACCTCCCAGAGCTTCTTCCAAAGAGAATCTGAATTGTTGCAGCTGTTCTTCTGAAAGCAATCCTGTTCCTCTCAACAGACGCGCGACAAAGTTAGCAGCAGTAGAGACTTCGGTTTTCATCGTGATGTTTTAGCATGAGCTGAAAAGAAAAGAGTAAAACTTTAATACACAACCGAAAGAAAGCTCAAATGAGTGTTTTCTGATCAATTAAGTCGAAAACAGCTGAACTCAACAGGCCCGAACAGCGTCTTTGGCTCGTTCCTTTGTTCAAAACAACGCGAAAAAACGCGCCTTAAACGCAACTGACCTGTTCCAGTGAATCAGATGACGGACATATAAAGTTTCTACAGCTGTTCCAAGTGCTTTTGTCAACCCAGTTGTGAAATTGGACGAATAAATCACAATTTTCGACCACGAACTTCCTCCTCCGACGGTGGTTCGAGCTACGTGCAGTCCCACTTCTGAGCTCAGATGGTAAACACTCTGCAGCCACTCGTCTGCGCCAATCAGAGAGCGAGTTCGTCGTGACGTCACGAGTGATTAATTTCTATAAACAGACATTGTATCACGTATCAAACAAGTAAATTGTACTTTTTGTATCCCTTTTTATAACCGTACGTGAGAGTTACTATACGCAAATATGCATGTTAATATTCTTAATAAATGGTGTGTCTCGGAATTTTACCACACATATGAGACCCTTACATGAAACGCAGACTGAATATATGCATATTGTGTCCACAAATGGACTTAATTAATTCCCACAAGTTACTAATATCAACACGTTTTACTCATTTGTGTCTTTGTTTCACGTATCTCTTTACTAAACCGTGGCTATGTTGTAATAATTACTTCAAACCTAAACAAAACAACAACAAAAACACTCAACATGTAGCATGCTCGTACAACATGCACAAATTGTGTGAGATAAAAAAGTATGTTGTCAGTTTAGATGCTAAATATCTGTAGACATACACTTCTGCTGTGTACAAAGCAAGAAGCAAACACCATTTCATTGTTTACCAACACTTTTCGTTAGCCTGTAACAATGTTTTGTTGTCTAACTATATATATATATTTACATATTCTGGTAAAAAATAAAATAGTTCGCGGTTTTTAGCACAATATTATTAGTTATCTATAACCTACATGCTAACTTAGCTCATACTTATTGACTGCTAAAGTTGTGTGGTATAAAAGATATACTGTTGTGATCACATATTATATAAAGTATTTAGTGTTACTTTTTGCTTTAAAAAATCATAGAAATAACATTAAACATTAGTTATTCGTGTGTGCTGCATGTGCACCTTGTAAATATATATTAATCTAACTCATACTACTATGCGTCAGTGTTTTTGTTGTGAACTCATATATTTACATTTAAACCAAACTAATCTACTATCTCGTAGTCTTATACGGTATATTTACTTCTAGTACGATTATGTAAAAGCTAGATGGTGCAGAAAACGTTTAACAAGCCAAACTTTAACAAACACACCGTGTTGAACATGTTCAGACAACTTCTAAATCACGGCTTTGTGTAAGTTTTCTGAATCAAAATGAATGGTTCAAAACGCATTTTGTCTCAAGACAGTCTCCGTAGGACGTGCTCTACTCGTTTGACGAATCAGAGCTCGCCGTAACACACTACAGCGGAGGTTTAGCGAATCAGGTGAGGTTTTACTGCCGCTTTCGTCTGTCCGCATGGACACTCCTCCACACTTGAATGAGTACCAGACCTTCAGAAATGCCTCCCGCTTTTCCTCATGTCAGTTATTTGTTTGTTTGGTCAACCAGTTTTATGTAAACAGTTCAGAGTTGCACTGTATTCGGAGTGTTTACTTTTGGTTTGTCATGTCGGTGGTTTGACGGGCCGTTGCAGGTAATGCAGGAATCTGAGGACACTAAATCAAGCAGGTGACTGATAAACTTGAACTCTTTACTACACTTTTACCACGCTAAATTAGTATGGGTGTCTGGAAGAGCATTGTGTGTATTATTTTCCACATTACAGGCTGTAAAATAGCTGGATTGTTTGACCAGTAAATTAGTGTTGTCGCATTGAAATATTCACAGTTTGGCTTGTGCTAACGTACATTAAAACTTTAACGTTTTGTTTTACGGACGAACAGTACAGTGTGTCAGGGATTTTCAGTTATATGTCACGGACATCCATCCCAAAATAAATGTAAAATGCATACTTGCAAAATACATTTGTACTAAGAAAACTAAATGTTAGATATTGTATTTATTTATTTCTAAATAGTTTATTTTCTGCTATAATTTTTGTAGATTATTGATGAACTCATTCATTCTCCTGGAATTGTGGCTCTGTCTTAATGGTAACATTTACATGTTTAAATAAAAAACCTTGTCTATTTAATTGAAATCATGAGGTGTATAGGTTTTTAATAAATATAAAAATGTGTATCTAAACATTTATTTATATTGTAATACATATAAATATGTGACCCTGGATGTCTTAATCAATTATGAAAGTCAAAATTATGCATTATGCTTTTATGCCAAAAATCATTCGAATATTAAATAAAGATCATGTCTCGTTCTCAATTGTCACATTGCAAGGATATGCAATGTTCAGTCTGAATTATAGTTGACCAAGAGCCACAGAATTCTATTTAAACTTTGTATTTATATTGGATTTATAATGATTTATGCAAAAAAAAATATATATATATATATGTTATTTAGATTTTGTCTTCTTCCTAGTCCGAATATTTACATGTCAAGGTGAAAACAAGATTATTTCACTTACCCCACAGGCAGATAATTTTATTAAAACGAGAAAAAAAAAGAAAAAAATTTTACTTAAAAAAATTCTTAAAAATACTTTTAAAAAAACTCTTAATTTTCACTTATTTCTTCTGACGGTAAACTAAACAATACTTTTACTTGGTCTTGGAATTATTTTGATATTTGGACTAGAAACAAGACAAAACAAAGTAAGAAAACATTTTAATTGCATTGTAATAATTCAATTTCTGTACCTGGATTCTGTTAGACTTCCTGGAAAATTATCAAATAGTGCTATTCAAACTCATTTTCTTGTCGGCTTAGTCCCTTTATTAAAATGAGGTCGCCACAGCGGAATGAACCGCCAACTTATCCAGCATGTGTTTTATGCAGCGGATGCCCTTCCAGCTACAACCCATCACAGGGAAACATCCATACACACTCATTCACACACATACACTAGGGCCAATTAAGCTTACCCAATTCACCTGTACTGCATGTCTTTGGGCTTGTGGGGGAAACCGGAGCACCCGGTGGAAACCCACGCCAACATGGGGAGAACATGCAAACTCCACACAGAAATGCCAACTGGCCCAGCCGAGGCTCGAACCAGCGACCTTCTTGCTGTAAGCTTCTTGCTATATATTGGACTGGTTTTGTGGACACATATACAAACATTGTACAAATCTATGAAATATGATTAATAAATCTCTTTTTATTTATTAAAAACGGCAAAAATATTTAATAATTTACTAAAGTTAATAATTTACTAGTCACTTTAAGACATATTCAATCAAAATGTCTAAATTTAATGACATTCTATTAGTGACGATCTGTCACTTAGCATATAAGTGAGAAGCAGTCATCTGCCACATTATAAATGTGGAGTTTTAGAATGCACAAATGACAACTGTGGATGGCCATTGGCATTTGTAGCTCCACCATCTTTTCAGAAGAGAGCCTGGAGAAATAACTGACTTGAATTTAAAGGGACAGTCACCAAAATGGCACATTTTTAATCAAAGCCTAAAAGGGGCAGATACAAAGAGTTCTTAAAATATTTGTGTGGTAGTTTGAGCTGAAACTTCACATACTCTCTAGGGGCATCAGAGACTTTACATCTTGTGAAAAGGGGCATAAACATTTTCTTTACTACACTGATCATTCGCTGAATATTAATAATGTTTTATTGATTTCCCAGCAGGAGCTCGTTGACATGGACTTTCCGCCGAGCAAGAGACTGAAGGGCCCTCAGGTGAAAACTGGACCTGACCCGTTTGACGATGACATTGATTTCACCCAGGATGATCTGAAGCAGATTGATATCATAGCGTCTCAGGCCATCAGCGCAGATGTCCAGAACAGCGGCTCCAAGAGATCATTCGACGCTGTGTTCGCCTGCGCTGATGAACCAAGCAAAGCTCCAGTGAGGACCGGGCGGAAAACATTCGCCCTCGGAGACGCCTGCAGCAGCAGCGCTTACAACAACACACATGCTCAAAGAAAAGACACATCTGGTCAGTACTGGACATTTCTGATGCACTTTACACAACTTTTTAAGCTTTTTTTTTATTATGTCCAATAGTATTTTTGCAGTTGTTGTTGTTAAATAAAAAAATAAAATAAAATAATTAAATGGACTCTAGGTTTAAGTAACAATTTAACATATGTGTTTGTTATTTTGTCTTGTTAGTTGTTGATTTAGTTTTGATTAGTTACATAGTGTATATATAAATAAGTAAGCTAAATTGTCTGTAGTGTATGGGTGTGAATGAGTGTGTTTGGATGTTTCCCAGAGATGGGTTGCAGCTGGAAGGGCATCCGCTGCGTAAAACATATGCTGGATAAGTTGGCGGTTCATTCCGCTGTGGCGACCCCAGATTAATAAAGGGACTAAGCTGAAAAGAAAATGAATGAATAAGTACTGTTTATTTTATATAATTATACATTTTATATGTTTTTTTTTATTATTATTATGATTACTTAAGATTTAATGTATTATGAAGATGTAAGAAACTAAAATGGTTTAATATGTAAAACATAATAAAATGTAGATTTTTGTTTTTAAATTAGATTTTTTTTTTATTATTCAATTATTTAAAAAAATCAATAATGAATTTAAAAAAATCTAATTTCAAAACAAATCTTCATTATTATTAAATCATGTCATTGTTTTTATTTTTAGAATCCAAAGTTTTATTTCTATAGATAAACTACATTTTGAGCATGTTTTATATCAGATTTATATTAATAATAATAATAACAACAAATAATAATAGTTGGGTCAGATTTGACTTATTAAAATTGAAATAATATTGGTTAATAATAAAATAGTGTAAAAATAGTGTAAAATTTAAATGGGATTAAAAAAAATAAAAATTCTAAAATATAAAGATTTTTTCATTTATTTTAAATATTATTAAATAGAATTGTATTACTAACATTTGTTTCTATGCTCATTTTTCCATTATATGCACTCTTGCATAAACTACAAATGTAACGTTTGTGTTATTATTGCGTCTCATATAGCAGATGGTCATTTCAGTAAAGACGGAGATGATCTCTACTACAAACAATTAGAGGAACAACAAGCAGAACTGAAGAAGAAGGTGAGTGTTCAGTGCTTTATTTGCCCATCAAATTGACACATTGTGCACACTTACTGTGAGCGTGTTTATGTGTTGTGTCTCAGCTGAAGGAGGTGGAGGAGGAGATCCTGATGAAGAACGGGGAGATTCGAGTGCTGCGGGACTCTCTAAAACAGGCTCATCAGGAGCGCGAGCAGCAGAGGCAGGCGCAGATCATCCTGGAGAAGGAGAAATCTCAGGCTCAGAGCGACCGAGAGAAAGAGCTCTCCAGGAAGGTAGATCTCTGCAGCTCTTCCTCTGCAGATGAAGCAGTAAAATGGTTCAGACTAACGAGACTCTGGGGTTTCCTGCAGGTGCAGTCGCTGCAGTCAGAGCTTCACTTTAAAGAGGCTGAGATGAATGAGATGAGAGGGAAACTGCAGAGCGTGGATCGCGGAGGAAAGCAGAGCAGCACACCTGCACGACATGCGTAAATACCACATTCAGTTCAAGCTGAGAACGTTTCTTCATTTCTCTGTTTTGTTCAAAAAATCGCAAACAGTTCATTCCAGAGTGTTTTATTTGGCTAGTTTCAGTACAAAACACGTTTATTTCCATTTCCACCGTCAAAAGGATCAAAATAGTGAACTGTGCTAAACCCCTTTGTTGGGACCTTTTCGTATTTTTCTCTACGTTCTTATGTCAGTATGTTGATCTACTTTCAACTGAAACTGCATATTGAGTAGGGGGCGGGGCTTTATGCGCATCATTCCCTCATAGCAAATTAACAGTAAGAGGGGCGTGGTTAAGAATATTGTTCTGAAGCATCAAACTGATGTCATTAGAGAAGAACCGCCACTACAAACACAGAAGCAAATGCTCAGACTTTGATTAAAGATTACCATAATAATAATAATAATTCAGTCTATTAACTGGCACAGATTAATTGTTCACTTAAATAATAAGTTGCACTAGAAAAATAAACATTGTACATTTTGATTTCACATGGATTTTAAGGTACTAAAGGGTGGAGCTGGACTCATTGCTGAATGTTGATTGGCTTACAGAGAATCGTCACTTGCTTGTGCAAAATTATAAGTAAACAACAATACAGGACGTGCCATTAACAAATACACAGCCAAAACACTCACTCATCATGCTTTGGCTTAGTCCCTGGTTTATGCCACCAATTACCCTGGGGAAGCATGGAACGATACCCATTTTCAAGGTATACCGCGGTTTGGAAAAGTCTTTCAAAACCACCCAAATTTTCTGCTATACAGTTCCTAAGGTATGGGTAAGAGTTTTTTTTAAAATTTGTTTGTTTTTAGGACAACAGTATATCCGGCAGAAAAGATATCCAAAGATGCCATTTTAAATAGTAAAGAAATCTGTGCTATTAAAACTAATGAAGACAGCAGAAGTCAGTTATTCATTTGAATTATTTAGCCAGACATGTTTACTGCTCCAAAATACTTTAAATGTTTCTCAAAATAAAATATATTGTGTTCAAAGGGGGAAAAGATTTAGTTTTTTAGCCAGACATTTAAAAAGAATATATTTTAGAGCAGTAAACACAATACAGTCATACCTTAAAACTGTGATTTTTTTAATCCAAGGTTATCATACTGTCAGAATCTTATACCGGCCCATGCCTAACCCTGGTATAAGCTACCTTTGTGGTATCTAAAACCAATAATTGGTGCAAAACTAAAACTAAACTGAACTGGCATGTTAGCTAATCTGGCTTTATGATACACGTGTATAAATTTTCGTATATAAATGTGTGGAAAATGCAAGATACACCACTTCCTCTCTCTGTATTTGCGCACTCTTGTCATGAGTCTACATTTGAAGTAATGAACTAGAGTGTGTTATGTGAACGGCCTGTACAGCTTTCTTTGAGCAAAAATGACATCAATCATAACTTTCTGTTATGAAAGTCGAACTAAAGTTACTTAAAAGTAATTCAGTTTGGACATACGAGTTGATTTGCTTGTTCTTGACAGCGTTAAGTCTCCTGTGAGCCGAACGTTCATGACGAAGGAAAACTTCTCCACTGAACTCTCCAAGAGAACGTCTCCAGTCAAACCAGGCCCTTCAACAGACGGTATGAATCATTCCTCTGTGTGTTCATATCTACTGTTCGCATATAATGTTCATAACTACTTTCACAACTGAGGTCTTTTCATCATTGATATAAACCTTTCAAACTGTGATTTCAGATGCAGCGCGGTCCAGATGTTTGCTCCCAGAAGAGCAGCGATTGCAGCAATGCATCGCCTCCGATCTTCAAAACGGAGGTAAAATATTGATACCTCCATATTTTTTGTAGCCACATTTATTTTGACACTCTCCGCATTTTAAAGGGATAATTCACTCAAATAATCTAAGTTCCCCAATCAATCCTGGCTCATGACAGCACTAGTGTGTTCTGTCGGTGTGATGTTGTGCTTTGTGGTCCTGCAGGATGTGTGTTACTGAAGCTGCTCCTCCAGCAGCCTCTAGACCCCAGTGCTCTAGGTCTTTGTCATCTGCTGTCCATCAGTCCTAACGCTCTGCCCAATATACTGACGCAACACCCATTCGTCAGTCCGTGAGTAGCACAAAACACACACAACACCTGCCGGGTGTGTGTATGTTTGCGGATAACACTTGCACCACATACAGCCTTTTGTTTTGGGAAGTCATTGACCAGCTTTTATAGCGTTCATCACTGCGTTTTAAGCATGGAATTTTCCATTGTGACGTTTGTAAACATTAGTCCTCATTTGTTGGTATTTCCAGTGGAACGTTTGATCATTTAAATGTCAACATTGCAAATAATTGTTTTTTGATTTTATTTCATATTTTATTTTTTGATTTTTGTTTTATTTATTTAATTTTTTATTAAAGAGCCCATATTATACATTGAAAAGGGTCATATTTTGGTTTTGGGGGTCTCCAACAGCAGGCTGATATGCATGCATGGTCAAAAAACACTTTCATTGTCTTATAATCTGCATTTATTTTTACCTCATTATCCCAGCGACTCCTATATGAATCGTTCAGTGATTCATTTGTTCCAAAACCCCTCCTTCGCGCCATGCTAAACTGCGCTGATTGGACCGATGACTCAGTCTGTTGCGATAGGTCGACAGCGCTCAGCGTGAGAGAATGCCCACCACGGCTTATCAATACTGAAGGAGTCATAGCGTGTGCGTGAGCTAATCTGCCAACACTCGTTTTTATCGGGAGTCGCCCGTATTTCAGACACCTCACCCCCGAAACTAACCCCCGATTTCCCAGCATATCACTCTAATTCTTAACCAGAAGTAAAAACAGCGACATACATTCAGTATTAGTGCACACAGCGGCAAAACCGCCGAACGTGTGTAGCAGAGCTCATGGTGGCCATAGCAACGACACACAGCAGAGGAACACGAGCTCAAACGCATTTTAATCCGTAAACACAGCGGCACGCGGCGCGTTTACAACATGCTTTTAGACGCGATATGAGAATACAAGTTAACCAGAGACACTACAAGCGGTTACAAGTTACAAAACACAGTTAAATGCATCATTTACAAGCTAGAGAAAACAATGAGGCGACCGTTTTAATCGCACTTACTCACACTTGCTGGATATCAGACCAGGGAAATGTCCTGGTGCTCCTAATCCTCCGTTGTAAGCACTCCTGGGAGGGGGAACAGCACATGGCTGTGGTATTTCTGCAGAAACTACTAACTCTTCAAAGTCTCATCTCTGGGTTCTCTGCACACTTCCAATCTCCAGCTAAGCACAGTGCTCTTCACTGTGTTGCCAGATGTAGCTGACTTATTTCAGCCCAAACCCTCTCCAAAAGGTTTTACCTGCACAATCAAATTTAAAACCGCCCGATCTGGCAACTTTTTCCGCACCGCTGTTGTTTGTGGATGGGGTTGGGGATTTCGAATCTGCGCGCGCATAAATGGGCGGGGCTTATGTTTCGTGTTCACGTAATGCCGAAACGGCTAAAGACTCGTTAGCACGGCGACTCGTTTGAGGAACTATGAGTCGACTCTTTTATAGATGAATCAATAGTTTTAAACACTGTGCACTTTCAGATTTAAGCCTTAGCTGGACATTTCACTTCACTTAGAGCTGTGTGACACACAGCATACAAGCTCATTTTCAAAAACCCATAATAGGGGCTCTTTAACTTCCGCACCAAGAAAAAATTGTTTAGATTGAATTTCTTAACTCCTAATGTCGCTAGTTAACATACTCAATGCGTTTTGTTTCAACGCATCCCATAATTTCTAAAACATCAGCCTCTACCAAATGATTTATGTATCGGTACCGGAATTAATACATATACTATGAAAAATCTGTAAATATGAAGTGTAAGAGCAATTTATTTTTAAATATATTCAAAATAAAACATTTTTGAATACTAAATCACCTTTGTTTTTTTGAAGTATGCCATAAAATATTTCAGATTTTCATTTAACATGCTTTCTTGTTTTTTTTATTTTTATAATAAAACCAAAATCAAGTGAAATATTAGTGCAACAGGATTATTTTTGTTTGATGTTCTTTGTAAACCAACAATGCTGTGTGTGTAAACCATTATTTATAACAGTCATTCATTGAATTGCTTTAACAGTCATTATTTAAAACAGTAAAAACGCGGTCAACCGTTTGGTAGAGCGGCATTCAAAGGGTTAATAATATTACTAAACTAAATATTAAGAAATTATTCTATTATTATTAATAATATATAATAATGAATCATTAATTAATAATAACTTGTATAATTTTAAACTCATATTAAAATTAAATTTATTGGTAAAGTATTTAAAGATGTATTTCACAATTTATGAATAAACAAATATGATTGATTATTGCATTGACTGTTGACATTGAATGAAATATATTAAATTATTATTTATTTCTATATTATAACTAGGCCCACACGGAATCAGCGCGCGCAGAATTCCGCAGATTTTTAGCCTATCATTGATTCTGTTTATTTACTGGTGTAAATTTTATATTCATTCAGTTTTCAAATAAATTTCAGTAATAATATTGACTAATATGAAAATATTCAATTGATTTGTTTACAATACAGTTTGTAAAGTACTATACTGTCTTTTAGCAGATATTTTATATGAGAGACTTGCTGTTTATACCAAATAAAGTGGATCTAATTGGATTCGCATTGTAAACATTAAATTAAAGTTGAAAAGATATTTCATTTATTAAGGTTTTAGTTATGATACATAAATCTGCAGATTTTTAACAAAATACTCTGCAGAAATAGCAAAAAATGTTCGCAGATAACTAGTCTATTATTACACATTATTGCTTGTTGTAAATTTTTTTGCATGCATTTATATTAGTTGCATGTTTTTCATATTTACTCAGTTTAATATTATTATACTTTTTTTATATAATTATTTTTTAGGGTTTTTTCACCTTTTTGTTGTGATAGGATAGTGGAGGACAGACAGGAAAGCATTGGGAGCAGATAGAGGGGAAGGATCGGCATAGAACCTCGAGCCGGGAATCAAACTGCCAGCACCATGGTGCTATATGTCAGTGCATTTTATCACTAGGCTATTGGCGCCAACCGGTTTAATTTTACTGATACAAAATGAGTAATAATGATAATTAACAGTTAAAATGTAAAGAAAAACTACAAATATAGAAAGCCAATTAAATTTCTTTTTTTTCCAAGTCTGCAAATTTGAATTAAAAAACATGCATAATCAAATTACCATTATTATTATCTTGTTGAAGTTACCATTATTATGCCAACTTTCTCTTAATGGTCTACTTTAATTGCATCTTTTTTTTTTATGTTATTTTTTTATAAAGTTGAAGTCAAAATTAGTAGCCCTTCTGTGTAAATTTTACTTTCACTATCAAATGTTTCCCAAAGGATTTTTCACAGTATTTCTGATATCGCCTCACAGCAAGAAGGTCGCTGGTTCGAGCCTCGGCTGGGTCAGTTGGCATTTCTGTGTGGAGTTTGCATGTTCCCCCCTTTGTTCGTGTGGGTTTTTTCCCGGTGCTCCAGTCCCTACAAGTTCAAACACATGTGGTATAGGTGAACTGGCTAAGCTAAATTGTCCATAGTGTATGTGTGTAAATTATGTGTATGGATGTTTCCCAGTGATGGGTTGCAGCTGGAAGGGCATCCGCTGTGTAAAACATCTGCAGCGTCATTCCGCTGTGGTGACCCCACATTAATAAAGGGACTAAGCCGAAAAGAAAATGGATGAATGAATAAAAGTCTTTTATTTTGGCTAAAAGAAGAAGGGCTAATAATAGTGACCTGTATATATTTTCTCTTTTTACCCCCTCAGTGGATCGTTGTCCACCTCCAGCTCGTCCTCCACAGACCTCCTCTCGTTTCCTCGTTCTCCGTCTCGGTTCCACCACCTCCAGAGTCTGGCCATGTCCGCTCTCACAGCTCTCTCTCTCCATCAGCCCTCCACTGTCTCTCGCCCTTCGTCCTGCCCATCAGCGGTGCACTTCCTCCCCCTGCTCTCCTTCCACATCAGCACCTTCTGTCAGTCTCTAGAGGTCTTCGACTCCTCCACCAAAACCTCTCTGCACAGCGGCTCTCTGTCCGGCTCTTCAGACTCCAGCCTGAGCTCTGTTCTGGAGGAGTCTCTTAGCGGACAGGAGGAAATGGCTCTGACAGCCCTCAGAGCGCTTCATCACATCGTCGGCTACAGTAAAGAGGCTCTGGAGGACGTGATTCGGATGCAGCCCTTGAAAAATGTGCTCGGGGAAACACCAAATCAGATGCTGGTTCTGAGGAGGCTTTTACAGCTGGCAGATCCGGCGTTCAGTACCGCCGCAGGACACCAGGAGGCGCTAGTGAGCTGCAGTTGGAGGATTCTGAGTGTGCTGGCAGAGAGAGCGCAGGACAACCTGATCTCCAGGTGCTGTATATACTGTTTCTACTAGGAAAAATATGACATTGCGATACCTTGTTTGTCTGTGATTATATATCAAATATTTATAAAGTTTGACTTAAGATGATCATTTGACCAGATTACATAATTAGCTCTATTTGGAGAGAATTCATTCAGGTGGATTGGTTTGGGATGATTCTGTAAGGGAGTGAATCATGCGTAAAATATAATAAACAGATGAGAAGCATAGATAAATGTTATAAAGCAAATATACAGATGAAATAAACAGTGCTTTGTTTTTCCTTTGGAGAGTTGGACAATATTCAGATTAGGTTTGCAAGATGTTGGGAAAATCTGACATTACAATATTTAGTTTTGCTGCAATGTTTATTGGAATATTAATATAATTTCTCTAGATGACTTAAATAGCTCTACTCAAAAAAGGCTTCATTAATTAGATCATCCGGGGTGATCAAACCTTTTTCTATGCATTGCATGTGCATAAAACATGATAAATTAAAAGCTTATGTAAAACCGACAGGGCAAAAATGAAGTTAAATATAGAAATTGAACAATCAGATGTAAAATAACATGGTTATCATTGTATAAGTAGTTTTGTACAATAATATAAAATGATATTTAATCATTGTTTTCCTTTATCTCTAATAAATAATCAAATCCTTTGATGTGAATATTGCGTAAACCCATATTGCGATATCAATGCTCAAACGATATATTGTTCAGCCCTATTTCAGATATAGAAAATGAATAATTAATGTATAATAGCACACTCCGTTGCTTTCATTGTATAAATAGTTCAACAAAAATAACGCTTATTAAAGTTACAAATGGTACAATTTCTTGCGCTTGAATGTTCACACTATCACAGGACTCTCTAAAACTTTCACTCCATTATTGACAAACTCTGCAGTGACTGCACAAATGTCATGTGTTCTGAATTGCGGCTCCTAATCAACTGTAATCCAGGCTTAACATTGTACATCCTGCGATGTGAAACTCTGATATTGATGCTGAGACAATATATTGTGCAGCCCTAGTTTGGATTGTTTGTTTTACCAGGTCAGTTTTAAAGACTCTGGGCCTATTTATGTTCATTCAAATGTAAACAAGAAAGGAATAATTGACTATGGGCAGGGCTGTTAAATAGACCCTTCTCACAAGACTGTTTTGACGTGTTCAACAGTCATTAACGTCTTAAATCCTTTAAAGTTTTAAATATTTAGCTTTTAAAAATGTATTTATATTTATATGCATTTATATATGAATTTTATCATCTTTTCATCGAGTTACAAAAAGGAGTTACCGCATATGTGAGGTGTTTCTAATGCAGCGTCTGTGGACAGAACTGGAAATTTTATGCTATTCTCTCTTCTGGCTGCCGTTATCAGTCTCACGCTACTTTTTTTTAAACTTTTTTTCAAGTCTTGATAACACCCTTGTTTTATTATTTTCAGCAAATAGGATTGTGAAAAAAAATAATTTGTGACTAATAATGTATAAATAATACTTTCCCATTCACTGTGCTCTAAGTTTACCCAACTATGACGAATTCCCCTACTTAGAAACTTGGTAATGTGAAAAGGGTCGGTTATTCGAAAATAACGCACACCCAAAGTGGTGTTGTGTTCCTGTTTCAAACTGCACATTGCATTATTTTTTAATAATTTGATGGACAGGTGTCAATTATTTATATTATACTATACATAAAAACATTTTTTCATATTTTTAAATTTAAGTAATTTATCAGGTTTTTGTCCTCAAACTGCTCCTGTGCGTAGGACTAGTTTTTTACAGTCTCATCCAAAGCTAATTGTTTTGATTTCTGACTGCTGTAGATGTAAAATAACTGAAATCATTCAGTGTGGTGATATGGAATTGTAATGCGGTTAACACCAACCTGGAACTACTTTAGCTGTACATTTATCTGAAAATAACTGCTCACCTAATCGGAATCAAGCATTTAAAAGCCCAACAGTATAAGGAATAATTGACTATAGGCCATTGAATTACTAGTTACTAGCCATGTTAAAGACAGCATTAAATGGCATATTTAAAAGGGTGATTCACCAAAAAAAAAAATTAAAGTGTATATATACAGTATGTATAATCTATCTATCTATCTATCTATCTATCTATCTATCTATCTATCTATCTATCTATCTATCTATCTATCTATCTATCTATCTATCCATCCATCCATCCATCCATCCATCCATCCATCCATCCATCC
>CAIGQQ010037719.1:4246177-4259904 GCA_903798035.1 Danio albolineatus
TTCCATCCATCCATCCATCCATCCATCCATCCATCCATCCATCCATCCATCCATCCATCCATCCATCCATCCATCCATCCATCCATCCATCCATCCATCCATCCATCCATCCATCCATCCATCCATCCATCCATCCATCCATCCATCCATCCATCCATCCATCCAATAGGTAAAAAGTTTTATTTTTGGTCAACTAAGCTACTGTCTCGTTTCTCAAATGTAGGCTTCAGATGGTCATGTCCAGTCCAGTGCTGTCTAAATGTCTGACTCTGGAGACCACCTACAGAATCGTCCATCTGTGTGTGAGATTTCTGTCCTTTATCATCTGTAACGATGAGATGGCCACTAAACTCTGCTTGCATGACTGTGAGTGTCTTTTAACCTTCCATCGAATGTGTATTTATGATTATATGATTTAACACAAGCCCTCCCTCTTCCTCCAGATCCGTGTCCTTTTCTTAAAATCTTCCTGTACGTCACATCCAGACCGGATAAATCCTCTACTGAGGACGCGTGGAGTCGCTTAGAGCTTGAGGTGATTCATCTTGTACTTGTTTTGTTTAGAAGTGTATTGCTTGCATAAAGGCGGCATTAAATATCAGATTCCTCTGTCAACAGGTCATGCGGTTATTAACTAAGCTGTTCACACAGAAGACAGGAACATGGGCGGCTCTGTGCGAATCATCCTGCCAGTGTGTTAATGAGGTTTGATCCAGAAATTATTTATTTATTTATTTATTGTTAGATTTAAAGTGCCTTTGCAATAAAAAAATAAGTTCTTTTAATAAGTTTATTTAAAGGTTATTTGTAATCCAGTGCGCACCAAAACAATGACTAAATTCTCATTTAAAAGATATAACTATTTAAAACCCTCAGTTTTCTCAGTTGTGCAAATAACGATCAACATTTTTATGACATCATCTTCTCATTACTCATCTTCTTTTGACCAATCAAATGCTTTTTAGTATCTAGCGATACAATTGAACTGAACACAAGAATTTATAAGAGAAAATAATAAGTGGTAATGAGACAATAGCTGTGTTTCCTTCTTGATGTGAAGTGAATCTTTTAAAAGGTCAGGGAAAAGCTACTCGAAATGCCTCATCCTTTCTAAATGTTTCAGTTGAATTTGTCACACATCAAACAAAGCTGCGCAAATCAAGCCACTTCAGGGGACCTTTAAATGTTTTGTATTGACCTGAAATAATACAACTGAGGGCAGAATTATTAGCCCCCGGTATGTTTTTCCCCAATTTCTTTTTAACGTAAATGTTTTTTTGTTTTTTTTCTCAACACATTTCTAAACATTCATTCATTCATTTTCTTGTCGGCTTAGTCCCTTTATTAATCTGGGTTCGCCACAGCGGAATGAACTGCCAACATATCCAGCATTTGTTTTATGCAGCGGATGCCCTTCCAGCCCTTCCCATCTCTGGAAAAAAAAAAATACTCATTCTCATTCACACACATACAATTTAGCTTACCCAATTCACCTGTACCGCATATCTTTGGACTTGTGGGGGAAACCGGAGCACCCGGAGGAAACCCACACAAACAAGGAGAGAACATGCAAACTCCACACAGAAATGCCAACTGACCCAGCCGAGGCTCGAACCAGCGACCTTCTTGCTGTGAGGCAAACGTGCTACTCACTACGCCACCGTGGCGCCCCTAAACATTCATTCATTTTCTTTTCGGCTTAGTCCCTTTATTAATCCAGGGTCGCCACCTTGGAATGAACTGCCAACTTATCCAGCATTTGTTTTACGCAGTGGATGCCCTTCCAGCCGCAACCCATCTCTGGGAAACATTCATACATTCTCATTCACACACATACACTACTGACAATTTAGCTTACCCAATTCACCTGTACCGCATATCTTTGGCAGAAATGCCAACTGACCCAGCCAAGGCTCGAACCAGCGACCTACTTGCTGTGAGGTGACAGCACTACCTACTGCGCCACAGTGTCACCCTATTTCTAAACATAATAGTTTTAATAACTAATTTCAAATAACTGATTTCTTTGTCTTTGTCATGATGAGAGTAAATAATATTTTACTAGATATTTTTCTAGACACTAGTATTCAGCTTAAAGTGACATTTAAAGGCTTAACTAGGTTAATTAAGCAAATCATTATATATCGATGGTTTGTTCTGTTGACAATCAAAAAAATATTCCTTAAGGGGGCTAATATTATTGAGCCCAAAATGTTTTTTTTTCTTCTCTTTTTTTAATTAAAAACTTTTTTTTTCTAGCTGAAATAAAACAAATAAAACTTTCTCCAGAAGAAAAAATATTATAGGAAATACTGTGGGAAAATGTCTGTTTCTGTTAAACATCATTTAGGAAATATTTTTTTAAAAACCACAGTAATTATTTTGACATGTATACATAAAATTCCCTCTTCAGGTGGTGCGGACGGTCGTTGTCATTTTACACCGACAGTGGCTGAAAACGAAATGCAGAGGAAGTCAAACAGTGGGTGCTCAGATGTGGTCGAGTCCTGGATTGCAGGTACTGAGAGAAGCACTGATGTTACTGCACTGGCTGCTGTTAAAGGATTCGGCATTTTCCGAACACTGTCTGGACGTCTTACACATGTACGATCAGGTCATTCCTGCCATCAGGGACACTTTCCGTCTGCTTCCAGATTTGTCCGAGAGTGAAGGTGGGTTCATGTTCATGTGTTTTCATTTGATTATGGTAATACATGCTAATATTGCTTTATATTAGAATCAGAAAGAGCTTTATTGCCAGGTATGTTCACACATACGAGGAATTTATTTTGGTGACAGAACTTCTATAGTGCAGCAGAATTACAGAGACAGGACAAAATACAGATAATAAATATATTCAAAAAATAGAAGTAAGTGTTAAATGCAAATATACAAATTGACAAGTCTGTGTACAGGCGTATTACTATATACAACATTATATGTGAAGCTGTTATGTGCAAATTGACATTATATGGCTTTAAATTAAAATATAGTTATGAATCTTTAAATACGTTAGTTCACACCATAAATGAAGATTTGCTGTTAATTTGCTCAGCCCATGCACAATGTAGGTGATTATTTTTCTTAAGTTATTTTTTTGCTGACACCTTGGTCCTTGGTGATTCAAGTCAATCACTACCAACATTTTGAGAGTTATAAAAAAAAGGCAAAACAAAACGAATACCTGTGGCTACTGAAGATTAAACATGTACACATAGCCATCACCTGTGTGCAATAAAATTGCAGGTTAACTATGTCTGTAAATAATAATGTATATTTTATTGTAATGCAATAATGTGTACCTTTTGTAAAGCTGCTTGGAAACAATAATTATTGTAAAAAAAACACTATACAAATAAACTTGAATTAACTGTATGAAAGTTGAGTAAATAGACAGCTAAATAAATTTTTGGGGGTAAGCTAAAGGTTAAAACATCTGATTTAAATTTAGTCAGTTATGATGTGTTGAACTTTCATATATTGTTGTTTGGTTGCAGAACTGGCTCTGGAGGAGATCTGCAGGTCTGAAACGGAGTATGTTGAGGACATGGATATGGAAACAGGGTCATAACAATCAAATGTAAAGTCAAATTTTGTAACGAACAATGTTAGTGTTTATAAACGGTCTCTTTTTGTCTCATGTCCTCATTTTTTAAGACTGATAATTAATGATTGAAATTAAACAATATAATTCTACATTACGTGGTACTCTGATTCCTTAGGAATTACAGAATATTAAGACTTTGTAAGCACATTACTGTTGAAAAGTTGTTGTTTACAAACCAAAGAAGTCAACAGCAAGTGACAAATTGGTAATATTTATCTGGGCTGAGTAGTAATAATGGATTTAAGATGTGTGGTAAGAAACAATTGTGTGTATTGAAATTGTTTTAATCACTTGCTTACTTTGCTTGTTATAATGCTACTTATGGAGAAAATTAGTATTTGCTACAAAATAACAAACAAAAAAAGTTGGTTGTATTGTCTAACAATTTGTATAACCACTTTTTTAGCACAAAATATCAAGGTTAAATAATTATTAATGTAGGTTACCATTGGTAATTAATGTAGGTTACCATTGGTAACCTAAATAATTATTTAACCACAAAATATCGTGGTTAAATAATTATTAATGTAGGTTACCAATGGAAATATCGTGGTTTAATAATTAATGTAGGTTACCATTGGTAACCTACATAAATAATTAATATTAATAACATTAATAATTATTTAACCACGATATTTTGTGCTAAAAAGGTGGTTATACAAATGGTTTTTAAAAATATTGAGGCTCCTGGCTTGTAAAAAGTGATTTTAATAATGATATAATCTCTCGAAGTACAAGATAATCAGTCTAACATGACGAACACAAAAATATTAGTAGTTACCTAAGGTAAGTAACAGTGGATTAAAAAAGCGCGTCTCCGCGGAGCGATTCAAGAGAAGTGAAAGTAGCGCCGGTTTCTGTTATCGCGGACGGCGGGCGAATGTTAGAAAATGTCACAGCTGAATAAAAACGACAAATTATGCTAATGCCAACAAGAAGACCTGACGACGGCGTATACGACATGACCCTAAATGGTATGTGCTGTAACGTTACTTAACCCTGTCACTACCAAATGTGTATGTTTAACGCGAATTATTATGTACAGTGAATCGTTATTGAAAATTAACCAAGTTTAACCGTATTCATAGTAATACTATAAATCAGCCAGTACACAAAAACGGCTACTAAATTTGGTTTATTTTCGTAAGGACATACACATAACCTCCTGTTATGTCAAATGTCGTGACAATGGAAATCCTGTGAGTGAAATGTTATTTGTTGGCACAGAAATGATCTTTAAACCGGGTCCAGCACAATTTCTATTTATTTGCCATCAGTTGCAAATATGGAGATGCTTGAATACAAACGTCTGAACAGAAACACTGATTAGTAAGTAACATTAGTACAGTTTATAACTCTAAAACAAAACTCAAGAGAAATACATATAAGATTGTACAGATTGATAAATGAGTCAAACAAAACCTTATAATTTCACCTTTTATGACCTGGAGTGACGTTATATATCTTTGTCGTCGTTGTTGTTTTCAAAACTAAGTTTCACATTTGGCTTAGAATTACAGACGGTTTTCCTCAGCTTTTCAGACCCACAATCAAAGAACTTTTAAGGTAAATTTATAAAATGTGTTGTCGCCTCCTTCCCAATTGCAGCTCTACAACATACTCATTTCAAAATAGCATCCTCTTACTCCTCAAATCCAAACACACAGTGGGAACGTTGTAATTTAAGGTGTCCACTTCTAACTTGCTGCATAAGTTGCATTAAATAAGGCATATTCTGGAAATCTTTGCATGAGAACACTGCTACAAACATTCACAGAAACCTGAATTGTACATAAACTGTGAAAACATTTAAACGTCATGCTGGCATCGCCCAAATTAACCAACAGATAAAGTGTCAAGTTTGTGCAAAGTCCCAGGATGAAACGAAGCGTATGAGATTTAAGGCGTACAGCAGTATATCAAAAACAAACATATTCCCTTTTTTAGTAAAGTAAGCAAACAAAGCAAAATCGGAATATGGCTTGGAGTCACAGATAATGGCCGGAAAAGATAAAAAATATATTTATATAAAATGGAGAGTAAAGAAAACGTCGCTGGCACACAAGAGTTTAAAGCTACATTGATAGCAGACACCATTTTCGACCTGACTGGAGGATTCTGTCCACAGTAGCTATACAATCACAATTGTAGTAGAACCTGCTCATAAAAACTGCATAATTATGAACCGTCCAGCTTGTGGTTTAGTAGCCGGTCTTTGGTGGCTCCACATAGGCGGGATTATAGGCTGGCTGAGATGCACTGTAGTCTGCCGGTGGATGTTGTTGAGGGTAACCTGGCTGACCGTAAGCTGGTTGACCGTAAGCTGGTTGACCATAACCTGGTTGACCGTAACCAGGCTGAGCGGGTGGTTGCATGGGATATGCGGCCTGTCCTCCATCAAACGCAGCCTGACTGTAAGGAACAGGATATCCTGGGCCTCCTAGAAATACAGGAAGAGTTACAGCTTCATTCCGAGTGAATGATAGCTCCATCCTATTCTTTTACTTGACAAATTTAACCCAAATTAAGTTGAAATGGATAATACACAACACAGCTGAGAACAAATTTTAAACATTTAAAACACAAAGGATGATTTAAATTCAACAAATACCTATAGAAATCATGAAACATTTCTATTTTAAATAAATGTTGTGAACTTTCTATTTTTTTTTCCTTGAAACTTCAACTCCATTTCAGACTATTAATAAAAACTAGTCTAGTAAATACTGAAGCAACACTTTTCTGCTCAAAAAGATTTTTATTTTTTTAAATTGACACACTTGGGTTAGTTTACCACAAAGAAAAAGGGAGGACCCATGAATACATCAATATGCAACAAGACGCTCATAGTGCATACTTCAGTGTATGTGCTCAGGCTGTGAATAAGGGATAATACAGTAGTAAGTAAAGTTTTACAAACTAATTTCGAGAGGAGCACGTGATGTGATTGATCATAGCTGGCCATAATCATAGCTGGCCGTAATCAGCAATAATCCAATCAGATTGATTCAGGTTTACAATAAATAGACTGATTTCGCCCTACCAGCTAATATTTGTTTAGGAAGAATCCCCGCTTCCACCCAATCTCCTCCTTTTCCTCGATTTACCAGGGGGAGGTCTCGAGACCTACCTGATCTCAGACCCCTAATATGCTTATTGACCAGGCGGGAGCCCTGAGCTTAATTATCTCCAAGCTCAGGGTTCTCTCCCGGGACAGCATGCCAAACCTGCTAATAACTTCAAGCATATCTAAGTGTGAACTCTTGAAATAATGTTTATGCACTGCTCTCTGGGGTTTTGTGCTTGAAGAACCCGCTGAGCTGGAGCTCAGACAGACGCATGACTGTGTCTTTCTGTCTGTCTGTGTGGTCATGTGATGTGCGTTTTCAGCATTATATTGTGGACGGAGGGCTGTTCAGAAATGCTAGATGAAATGTCAGTTTGGATCGTTTTCATTCTAAAATGTCATTTTAAAAGCAAGACGTATTAGTGTTTATTTTTTCGCAAGCTGGCTCAGCATCGTGATGTCTATCGGCCATTGACGATGGCATCGTCTATCAACCCAACCCTAGATGGTATATTCTTTCATATAACAAACACATGGAGTTGTGTTTGTATCTTGTTTGTAGATGCACTGAATGCTTGTATTCACAGCGCGAACATGCTTACAGTTAGGCCTGTCACAATAATCAATATATCGATTTATCGCACAACACATGAACATGGCCTCAATAATTTTTGGTGATGCAATATCTATCGCTCATACATAAAAACAAGTTCTAGCAACATTTGAGCTGATTGTGCAACTTCTCTATCTTTATTAGTGGTGTAAGTGTCAGTATGGCTAAAAACACTATAGTATTTATTAAAAAATTACTATAGTTCATTTTTCAAATGGGTGCCTGTCAACTAAAAAATAGATCTGGTAGCAGATATCGAAGCCTGTGTTACTCTTTACCTTGGACTTTTTTGTTAACATTTATTACTATTTATTTACGATATGCTTATTCACATTCTGATTCCAATGCCTAATTATCAAATTGTTAAAATGACTATGGTTAAATAAGATCTTAATAATAAAATATTATGTGTTCGTTGGAAGAGTGTACTTCCATTGAGATGATATTGTATTGTCATTCTGGCATTATATAATGAGTGACATAAAATGGTCTTAAAATGACAATAATATCGTTTATCGCAATATATTTTGGGGCAATATATCGTTCAACAAAAAATAGATATCATGACAGGCCTACTTACAGTGTCAATACTCTGTATAAATTTAAATATATTGCCTAATAATGCAAGAGGGAACCTGCTAATAACAAATGTCTGAATGTCTAAAAGTAAAAATGTCTATTTATAATACGTAGTCAATGACAGAGTGGGAGTGTATGGCTCGAACATAATAATTCTTCAGAATTATAAATGTAATCGTTGTCCTGTGCGTTGAGATTCAGGATTAAAATCTATTCAAGTCTACAAGTCTATACAAAATGCAGCAGATTTAACAGTAGATATACCTATTGTATTGTTGTTTTTTGTTTCAAGAAACAATATAAATAATAATATTAATCTAAATTTTTTTTAGCATACAGAGACAATACTATATTGTGAGATGCACAAATTCACACAGAAATAACCTTTACCCAGTTTTGTACCATTCCAATGACATGAAAGTATAAACAACCAAACTAAAATTTCATCCTAAAATAACTGGAAACCACTAAAGGGTTAACATGCATCTCGACGCTGTCATACTTATGACTCACAAGTCATGGGACAAGAACAGATTGCAAAACTGCATAATGACACATAATTACCCAATGCTGAGATTTGACACTGACTGTATGTAAGGCAATGTAAAGTGTGGTTTTTATCTTACCAGCCTCCTGATATGGCGGAGGGGGTCCAGCGGCGTACGGCTGACCCTGATAAGGTGCTTTTGGCATTGGTGTTGCTCCGTAACCTGGTGCGCCACTGTAGCCAGACTGGGGCGGAATGGGCTGATACGGCGGGTACTGACCACCCTGAACCACCGGCTGCTGAGGGTACTGGGTGGTTACGACTGTGGTAGTAGTTGTTGCTCCCATTACAGCTGGAGGGAGAAAAAAAATAAGACATTTAAAGCTGATGGTTTTACTCGTTTATACTTATATGTGCAGGTCATGAGTGCTTCGAACACTACAACAATGTTTACATTGTTTCTGTATGTCAGAATATGCCATTTACATTTTTCTGAGCTAATATTGTTCATCATTGATACCCAAAAATCGTGTTTGGCAGATTCAGAGCAAGACTGATTTGATCGTACGAAAAACTCTATTTAATGATAGACACAGAGCCGTCTCAGATTACAGATTCATTGTCATTTTATCTTTCTAACCACTGTTTTAACCAATAAAAGTTAGCATTAGCATACAAAATTATTTTATTTTTACAAGTAGCGAGAATAAGTGTACAGTTTAGTGTTAATACAAATATACTGAATGACGACTAAATATTGTTTACTCCATTATTTATTCCTGATATTAACAATAGTTGGTTAAAGCATTAAAATAGAAACTTGCATTTAAGGCGTAGCATGTAATTTTTGCCACCAGAGGGCGTGTATTCACAACAAACAAAGGTGTAGCTTGTAGTTAGTTAGTTTGAAAAAAATTAATTGCTGAATTAAAATGATCGTAGTCGCGTTGAATCCCGCACGCAATGAGAGAATGCAGGAACAGACAGAAAGAAAGATGGCAAAGCCTTACATTTCTGCGATTAGAAATATTCTCTTATTAGAGAACACATAGAAGAAAAAAAAAGAGGATTATCTGAATATGGACAGTGACTTTACTTTTTAATAAGACAAAAAGCACAAAAGTAGCAAATACATTGCTTTAAACTTTTATTAATCTGTATAAATGGCATATATAGCTCTCGGGTCAGGAAGTTCTTAAAAGATATCATTATCCTACATTCATTTTTCATGTGTTATTTTTAAAGGTAAATGAAGGTTATATAGTGTGTTGATAATTGCAGAGCTCCTCTATTTAAAATAGGAGACAAAAAACACCTGCAAGTTCTGAAAGAGATCAAGCCTCAGCCAGGTCAGAAAAACTCAAAAGTAGTGTAACGCATTACTTACCATAAAACTAAGGCAACTAGTTACTTTTATTACTCGATAAATATCTCAATATTGTAATGCATTATTTTCCAAAGTAACTTTCCTCAACACTGGTGACAGGAGTAATTATAAAATATTTTTTTCATTACATTCTAAATATGTGATCCAAAAAGCAAACACACTGGTACTATTTTTCTTTTCTTTTTAATTTTTTTTTACGCTGAATAATTAATAATTAGAGGGATGTTTGTCAGACACATTGTTTATTTAGAGTTATTCATGAGGTTGCATGTCCTCATCCTATGAGATGATGCACTGCTTAATTATTCATGACAGCGGGTGTTGCTTGCACACAATTCTTTATACACTTATACACCTTTGTGACACTCTTCTCAACAAAACCAAAACAGCAGCTTGAAAGACATCACAAAACAAACATTGTCACATCGTGTTCATAATTTAATAGTGCTACATAAATATTGATATAATATTTATTACCAAGTTCTACAGATATTAATTAGCATATCCATCATATTGTGAAAAATACTCAATTATGTCTTGATTATAAACATTGAACTTTAATAATATGATACATTTAATGTTGACCGAAAATAAAAACCAATCCACCCTATGAAGAAATGCTGCTCTGCAACCTCACTGACAACATACTTACAGTCCGCTTTGTTATGGTTAACTAAAAACATACGCAAATTGAACTCAAGTCAAATTTTAAAGCTAGCTGACATGGCAACTTTTCTAATTTATTTTATCTGATGTAATAAAAATACACTGAAAAACTTCAAGGCACAGTGTACAATAAGCTGTTTTAGGTACACTGTCACTACAGGGCACTACATTCACACTACCCAGATAAGGAAGCCAAACTTCACTTTTTCCCTGTGAGGAACTAAACATTGGTAACAGAAGTTTCACAGGTTGGCATCAGCTGACTTGTAATGATAATTATTAACTGCAGCTTTTGCCAGAGCTATAGGCCTCTTCCTGTGGCTCTCGCCCCCTGTCTGTGGTTGCTGTGGACTGTATGAGTCAGACTGGGTGGGGAAATCCCAGAATGCTCCAGAGTTAAGATTTTCCACTCTGAGAAATCGCAGTCCAGCATTTGTATCTTAGGTCAGAGCAAGTCTAAACATGTTTTTATAACTTGTGCACTGTTACCAAAAACAAAATAAATAAATAAATCCGGCACATATTTCAACCTTAAAAAAAGGAAAGCTTTAAGAAAGTTGGAAATTCTCATCCTAATACATTAAAACTTATTTTTATAATTTACATTACTTTTATTAGTTGTTTAATTTTTATTATAGTCTAATATAGTGTACCAGACTAATGTGATCAAACTAAATGTTATTGTTTTTCAGTGAAAACTACATTTACTTCTATTTAAATATATAAACGTTTAGATAAATAATGTCACAATAAACTTGTAAATTTGATAAACACTTTTGCAATAGATTCACATTTATTCACAATTTAAACTTCTACTTATATATACATATATATGCGCAACTTACGTCTGGGTTTTCTGCACATTTTGTAGATGCAGCAGCAGGGACAAACACAGCAGACGATGAACACAATGATGAGGATCACAATCCCCGTTATTGTCACTCCGACAGCAATGGGTTTGAGATCATTGCTGAAGAACAGATGAAAAACAACACATTTTATTGATTCAAATAAATCTTAATCATGATCTTATTTTAATTTGCAAACAATTTATCAAAACATGTAATAATTACAAGTCTGTGGTAACATGAATCAGTGATTTCGGACTAAACAAAAATGAGGATCATAAAAGGTAAACCATTGTTTCAGTTAGGGTTGGGTCGATAGACGATGTCATCGTCCATCGCCAATGGCCGATAGACAGTCCAACGGCTGATAGGCACGAGGCTCCCTCTGCCTCACCTCGTCACAGCAGCAACCCGCTCATGAAAAACACACACTTGGGCCCCGTTTACACTGATACGTCTTAGTTTTATAATGGCATTTTAGAACGAAAACGATCCACATCCACACTGGCGTCCCATTAAGCATTTCTGAACAGCCCTCCGGCCACACGCACATCACATGACCACACACACTCTGTCATACAGTCAGCGGGTGCTTTGAGCACAAAACCCCAGAGAGCAGTGCACGTCGGACAGTTTATCAAGGATGTACCACTGGATCGCGTCTCGCTATAGTTGTTAAAAGTGATATTTAATTCATCTTGTCTCTATCTAACAACTCTTCGGTCTTTTGAATTTATCAGGTAACATGTCACAGCGTTAGTACACTGCTTCAGTCTTTAACTTTAACGTTTGTACTTGGTCATTTTAGCGTAAACCTCAGATATGATTGGTTGGTTCCTGTTGGTTGTGCACCTCTTTTTACTAACCAAGTTTGTCGACCCATTATAACGACACTGGCTAATTATGCCAGAGTCCTGCAGAAAAAGTGATTAACAGGTGGTAATTTGTGTGCAACTTATCTTTATTCATTTATGATTTGGTTATGGGTAAAACAAAGACCATGCAGGTCAGGTAGTTGAAACGGTAGTCTACAAATAATTAATTAGTTTTGAATTAATTCATCATAAATAATTAATTCACTGCCGCCTATAACGACGATGCCATCGTCCATCACGATGTTTCACATTAGACATCGTATGATGCCAAATTGGTCGACATCGTCCAACCCTAGTTTCAGTACAGAAAGTGTAAATGTGCAGGTGGTTTATGTCAGTTTAAAACTGTGAAAGATGTGTTTTATATTATGCTTACAAATCACAGTCGTCTTGTTTATCTTCTGATAACCTCAGCCATACATTAGAGCAGCAGTATCTGTTGTCACAAGTCCCACAACAGAATTCTGAATTTCTACAATAAACGGACATCCTCATTTGACCACTGCTGGTGAAGTAGGCCTTGCAGTCGTCATCGGCTAAACAAAGGAAAAAGATGAGACAAATAAAGACATGTTTGCTTAAAATTCTGTTTTTAAAGAGTTAGCAAGTCATAAGTGTAATGAAGACTTATTTTAAAATGTATTTTATATTATTTTATGTTATGCCATTAGAAGTCCATCCATTCAAAACGTTTTTCGTATAAACACTTTCGTCGAAGAGACAGCTGTTTCATTAAAAAGAAAAAAAGAAGTCTTTTATATATGCAGCTTAACAAACAACAAATAAAAAACAACTCAAGTTGGTATTTATGAGATTGTTTGACTTTAGTATATTAATAGACTGTCAAAAGTCCCATAGTATATGTATATATATTAGGCATAACCCAGTATAAGATTCTGACAGTATGATAATCTTAGATTAAGTATTGTGATCACTGCTCTAAAATATATTCTTTTTAAATGTCTGGCTAAAAAAAAAAAAAAAAAAAAAACCTTTTTCCCCTCTGAACACAATATATTTTATTTTGAGAAACATTTAAAGTATTTTGGAGCAGTAAACATGTCAGGCTAAATGATTGAAATAAATTATTGACTTCTGCTGTCTTCGTTAGTTTCAATAAGGCAGATTTTGGATATCTTTTCTGCTGGAGATACTGTTGTCCTTAAAAAAAAAAAAAACACACACGTGCATATATATATATATATATATATATATATATATATATGCGCCACGGTGGCGTAGTGAGTAGCACGTTCACCTCACAGCAAGAAGGTTGCTGGTTCGAGCCCCGGCTGGGTCAGTTGGCATTTCTGTGTGGAGTTTGCATGTTTTCCCCATGGTTGCGTGGGTTTCCTCCGGGTGCTCCGGTTTCCCCCACAAGTCCAAAGATATGCGGTACAGGTGAATTGGGTAGGCTAAATTGTCCGTAGTGTATGAGTGGGAGTGTGTGTGTGTGGATGTTTCCCAGAGATGGGTTGCAGCTGGAAGGGCATCCGCTGCGTAAAAGATATGCTGGATAAGTTGGCGGTTGATTCCACTGTGGCGACCCCGGATTAATAAAGGGACTAAGCCGACAAGAAAATGTTATATATATATAT
>CAIGQQ010037719.1:4260304-4291233 GCA_903798035.1 Danio albolineatus
GTATATATATATATATAATCCATTGTTCTTATACTGTAGATTACAGAAATTTACTTAATTTTTGTTTTATACAAGAAAAATATGCATTATAAAAGTTAATATACATTTTATATAAATGATATGCATATAAGCTTTTAGTATACAAAGATCAAGGTCCCCATTGGAGGCCCCCTGGCCCCGTTTATCTTTTCAACGCTTATTTTAATCTGTTGACACTTCTAGTTTCTTTAATAAAAAAATTAAAACAATCATCATTAAAGAATCATTAAACAATATGTTGATGACGTACTTCCAACAGAACAGATTATTGAGTAGGGGGTGGGGTAAACCAAAAGTAAGAGGGGCATATGGTTATTAGCAAACTCATCAGAGGTCAGACTTTAAAACACACTTTAAAATCTAAAAGTTTGTAAAAATAATTTAGGTTTTTTTTGTGGAATTATTTCTCAGTGTTCTCACACATGTTTCAGTCAAACTTAAGCACTTTATATATGCATTTTCAAACTTTTCCAGCACTTTACAGATTTACATACAAATACATACTTCAAGCGACATTACAAAAGATGCTATTTGTTAAGAGTATTCTATGGTATTATATAATAACCCAAGGAACACAGAATTGCTGTCATTTGCTTTTGATTATTACCTAATTAGCAACAAATTGTTATAAAGCAAACACAAATACATATTCAAGCACTTTATATACACAATCTAAGCAGTTTTTAAACCTTACTTCAATATTTTCAGCACCCGTAAGAACGCTGAATTATTTTTGGCATATAAACTTGGTATAATTTGAAAATATGCATTCATTACAAAACCACCCATCATTTTTCATTTTATTTTTACGTAAAGTTTCCTAGTTTAGAAATCAGACAACACTAAATAAAGAGCATTTTGGGACATATTTTAAAAAATGTTTATCTTTTAAAAATAATTCTAGATTTAGAAGTCAGTTCAGGCCTCGAAGAGGGCCAATTCTGAAACGTGGGTTGCATCACTTGTTGTGAGCAGATTTTAGACTAATGCATGAGGAAATTTAGGAAATTAATCTTCACGTTTCATTTTCGTAATGATTAACATTAATCCCAACGGATTATTTTTTAGATAACAAACAAAATGTTCACTTACAAGGCAGTATTTACGAAGACAAAAAAACAACTCTTAAAACCAATATAAGGAAAACTCATGAGTGGCACATATAAAAAGGTGGTGCTTGGTTTACGGATATATCTGGAAATTAATACACTAACAATAAGTGCCAAAAAACAAGCACGTTTTGCGGTTTTGACAAGCCACCGTCAGTCTTGAGTTTATCAGGGCAGGTCCAGCTGTACACTAAATAATCATCTGTTTACGCGACATAAACAACAATGGACGTTAGAAAAGCAATTCTTTACATATTTTATAGACTTACCGAGCGTCGCCGTGAATAAACCCGCAAACAGGAACAGAAGAACCGGGACAGCGGACGCCATGGCGCTGGTCTCACCCGTTCACTCCGGCTGGTGTAATATGAGAAGAAAAGACGCCCACCGCCTGAGCAAAACAGCCAGGTCCTGCTTATATTTTACTGGATTACCTCGTGCCCGCCAAGACTTCCGACACTATGACGTCTTGACCACAATCACGAGCTAAAACGTTTTCGCGTGAAACTGGTAATAAAAAGATACATAACAAATAGGTTATGCTGTTGGATTGACAACAATAGGAATGAATATGGCTGAAAGAACCGGAAATCGGTCACAATGCGGATCCCCCATAAAATTGCTCTCAAGCCGGAGCCTTTTGGGAAAAACGAAAACGAAACAAACTCTACTATTGTGTAATAATATAGAAGTACACGTATATTGACACTCTGCCCAAACATTACCGCTTTAGGAACTACGTGTTAAATGTTGTCTTCACCACATTAAATGCTGTTAGTTTTGCTCTAAATTAGGGGTTTAAAGAGATAGTTAACCAAAAATATATATAATTCTGCAATCACTTACTCTCACTCGTGTGGTTTTAAACCTTTATGAGTTTCTTTCTTTACACAAAATAATATATATTTTGAAAAATGTTGGTTGCTTGGACCCATCGACTTCTATAGGAAAAACGATCAATTACTATAGAAGTTAAAGAGTGAATTATCTCTTTAAAGAACTTTGATTTTTCAATCTCTGAATACTTTTTGCAACTTTACTGACCCAATAAGCCTTTCATTGTCTGATGATTGTGCCTTTAGTTTCGAAATGTATAGGCCTATAGTTGGTTTTCATGAGCGTTTCATAATATTGAAGATTTTAATGCGTATTAATGACTGTTTTTAGAATAACACACTACAGAAAAAATATGCTGTTTTCAATACATTTCATTAAACATAAGTTATGATTTTGACATTTTCTTAGTTTCTATACACTCACCGGTCACTTTATTAGTTACACCTTACAAGTACCAGTTTGGACCCCTTTTTGCCTTTAGAACTGCCTTAATCCTTTGTGGCATAGATTCAACAAGGTACTGGAGATTTTGGTCCATATTCACATGATGGCATCACACAGTTTCTTTATAAGAATCTGATTTTATACATTTAGGCCCAATCCCAATTCTATTTTTGTACCCCTTCCCCTTGGCCCTTACAATCGAGGGTTAAGGGGAAGGGCTTCAAAACTTACCCCTAAGAATTGGGACAGCACTTCAACACCTGCACGCGTCATCATATGTCATCGCGATCTCTTGCTTCGTATGAGATCAGACGATCACGACTGCTGTAGTTATTCCAGTTGGGTTATTTTTGGTGTTTATCTTCAGGAAATCACTGAAGGCATATTATGTTATCACAACGATCTAATGTGGCAATAAGATTGTAACTGTACTATGCATTTACTCCGTGGCCATATTCATCTGTGTAAACACATGAAAACAACATTAACATTATAGCAGACACTGTAAAAAGCTCATTCCCAGACACTAGACATTACTGACAGGGTATTCGAGTGTCATCGTGTGTCAGAATGTTGTGGGACGGCTGTACATGAGTTATGATTATAGATCGTGAAATTTAGCGTTTTTTTTTTTTTTTGCGTTTTTTTTTTTTTAAGCATGACGGTAAAACACGAACGCGGTTATGAATATATTAAAACATATGTTTGTTTGTCGTAAAAATTCGTAATAATGACAAAAAATACTAATTTGTGGATCTCCTTACTTCCGGGCTCAGATATCCTGCCGTTGTGGCAGGTGCATTCTGGGAAATTTTCTTACCCCTCCGTTTTAAGTGTGGTCCTGAAAAATCTTCGTTCGAAGGGGTGTATACCCCTTGCCCTTAGCCCTACGCCTTCAAGCTAAAGAGAATTGGGACACCACTACCCCTTGATGTGAAAGCTCAAAACAAGGGGTAGGGGTAAGGAGAAGGGCTAGAATTGGGATTGGGCCTTTGTCTCATTCCCGGGGCCATCTAAATGAAGTGAATTTTGCTGAAGTAAAAATATCAGCCAGCATGTTAATAAAAATATAATCTTAATGCAAATTGAAAACAGATTATGTCAATTACTAAGAGCAAAATAATTACATTAGCTCCACCTTCAAATCTTATGTAAGATTAAACAGCTGACCTGAAACCGAAAACCCCATCTCAAAGTCAACTCTGGAGTTCAGGTTTAAACAGAGAAGGTTGAACCTTCTTATTGAAGCAACCCCTGTAAATTAGTGTTACATGTACAAAATTTAAATGTGCAAACAAAGCCCTGTAGAAAGTTTGTTTGCACTTTACACTATATTTTGTGTCTCAATGGTAAGTCAAAATATGACTTCACAGACACCCACTTAGCCATGAGCCAAATAGGAAACAGAAAACATGTCATGCAGAAAAAAGGTTAGGTGCAAAGACGACAAGTGTGAGTATATACAAACTCCATTTACACCCTGGCCAACAACAGATGAGACTGCCTGAATGCTTTTACTTCAATGGAAACACAACAAATATAGTATGTCCTCATTACATTGTTATATGTATGTATTCATATCTAGTGTGCTGATTTGTAAAGGATGTGTAGGCTCAGACGGTATACGATTTTGGACGACCATTTTTATAATGTTTCCCTATCAGAGACAACAGAGCCAAATGGAGTAGTCATGGGTGGGACCACATACATAGCCTCGCTCTCTTCATCTGGCTTGAGCTTTGTTCACACAAGTTATGAATTGCTTTTGAGAGTATTTTAAAATTTTAATACAGCTTCAAATATAGTAGTAAGGATCTCATGGGCTTACTTTGACTGTTGGTTACAAATTAATCATGGATTTATTATAGTAAAATTGTAGTAACCATAGTGATTAATACAAATATCATGGTTAAATCGTGATGTACCATAGTTTAACGACACCAAACATGTTAATTAACTAGTTTTTCTTACAATAAATGTCAAATCTTGAGGAAACGAGGATTGGACTATGTTAATACTGTGAAAAATTAATGAAGACTAAAATAAGATTTGTAGAATCATATTCAAAATATTTATTCAGCATCAAAACAATTAAAAAATAACAATGCTTTACATCGAGTAAAATTGTACAAATTCTTGTAACAATACTAGGCAAATACTAGGCATTTTTTCTTTTTCTTTCAAAAACATTCAAATGGTGTACATTCATAAAACACTGCATAAAAAGTTCTGTTTTTCAGAAGTCTAGATGTTTGAGATCCGATTTTTGTTCTCTTTTTGAGCCGGTTTTCACATCTCTCATACAGAGTTCGAGAGTAAGCTCTTCAATAGAAAATCACCAGCTAAATGAACAAAAGTTGTAACCAAGTAGACATAATCTGATATAATACAGGTCATCCGGAAAGTAGTCATAGCACTTCACTTTTTCCACATTTTTTAATGTTACAGCCTTATTCCAGAATGGATTACATTAATTAATTTCCTCAAAATTCTACACAGAATACCCCATAATCACAATGCGTAAAAAGATTTTTTTGAAGTTGTTGCAAATTTATTAAAAATAAAAAATCTGAACAAATCACAAGTACATAAGTATTCACAGCCTTTGCTCAATACTTTGTTGATGCACTGTTGGCAGCCATTACAACCTCAAGTCTTTTTTTATTATGAAGCTTGGCACACCTGTCTTTGGGAATACCTCTCAAGCTCTATCAGATTGGATGGGAAGTGACAGTGTACAGCCATTTTCAGATCTCTCCAGAGATGTTCAATAGGATTTAGGTCTGGGCTCTGGCTGGGCCACTCAAGGACATTCACTGAGTTGTAGTGAATCCACTCCATTGATATTTTGGTGGTGTGCTTTGGGTTATTGTCCTGCTGGAAGATGAACCGTCACCCCAGTCTGAGATCAAGAGCACTCTAGGAAGAGTCCTAGTGGTTTCAAACATCTTCCACCTATACGGATGATGAAGGCCACTGTGCTCATTGGAACTTTCAGAGCAGCAGAATTTTTTCTGTAATCTTCCCCAGCCTTATGCATCGAGACAATCCTGTCTCGGAGGTCTACAGACAATTCCTTTGTCTTCATGCTTGGTTTGTGCTTTGACATGCACTGTCAACCCTCGGAGCTTATATAGACAGGTGTCTGCCTTTTCAAATCATGTCCAATCAACTGAATTCACCACAGTTGAACTCCAATTAGGCTGCTGAAACATCTCAAGAATGATCAGTGGAAACAGAATGTACCGGAGTTCAATTTAGAGCTTCACGGCTGTGAATATATATGTACATGTGATTTTTCAGGTTTTTTATTTTTTTTTATTTTCAAAAAATCTTTTTTTTTTTCCACATGGTCATTATGCGGTGTAGAATTTTGAGGAAATAAGTTAATTTAACCCATTTTGGAATAAGACTGTAACATTATAAAAATGTGGAAAAAGTGAAGCGCTATGAATACTTTCTGGATGCACTGTTTACAGCTAAAAAGGAACTGCAACAAACTGTACAAAACTGTATTTTTTTGCAAAACTGTACATCTGCATATTAGAGATGCGTGGTTGGCGGTTACAGCCACGGACTCCGCGGATCGGGCGGATGACGTGACGAAAAATAATATTTTAACTAAATTCGGGCGGGTGGCGGCGGTTGTACCTAAAAATTGTACACTACAGTGCGTTTCGTTTAGGCTATTTATTTATTTTTGTCCCTGTGCACCGATCGGAGACAGAGTTCACTGCTGATACTCTGAGAGCTTTATAGGGTGCTTCTCATTTCCTTTCCTTGCTTTCTTTCCTCGTGTCTTAGCTCCACCCCTCCGGGATGCGAGGGAAGGACGCAAGGAAAAGACTCGAGGACCGAGGAATCAAATCAAGTGAAAAGACACGTCCTCGTATCGTTTAGCATCACTTCAAAGCGTCGTCAATTAATGCTGGATTTGGCTTGCACGTTTGGATTAACTACATGTCTACATTAAAGTCATTCTCTATTCTCTAATAATCAATCAAGAAACATTCATTTAATAATAAAATAGAATAACCCATTCAAATAAAGAGCCCAATCAGCAGATGGCGGGCGGGTGCGGTTTTAAAAATTGGTTAAAAATGTTGGTGCGGATGGGTGGCGGACAGATGATGAGTTTTGTGATGCGGTTGCGGATGAAATAAAAGCCCATCCGCGCATCTCTACTGCATATAGTTGCTCAGGACAGCATTTGAATACTGCTTAGTTTGTTATTCAGGTGTGGCTGCATTTTAGAAAAACTCAAAGCTGTTTTTGACAGTTTACAATCACAAATCCTGCTTGTTGAAATATTACAAATCACATTTTTTTTTTGCAAAAATTTAACAAAACTGAAACTCAATCATGTGAACTAGCAAAATTTCAGTTTTTCCTCTTGTTGTTGGTAAATGTTTTAGCATCTTTGATATATTTTACAGCTCTACACTGTTAAACACTAGAACATTTCACAATTAAAAAGAAACAAGTAACACACTGAATAAAATTTAAGTCAGAGGCTTTTAAATCTCTAATCATGTTTTTTTTTTTTCTTGCAACACGTTGAACCCTTTTCCTGTCACACAATGTGCATCAACCTCCAGACTTCAACAAAGACGTGACAGACGCGTGTGGTTTTTTAGAAACCTGTTTTTGCTGGCTGCGCCCATGCAGGGTTGTTGGCCAACTGCTGCGATGTCTCTTGGTGCAGTTGACCTGGATATGTCTGGGGGTACATGGCCTGACCAGAGGGATATCCAGGGCTCACTGGAACCACAAAACAGACACTTATTACTTTTGACATACTTCATACAAAACATCACATGAATAAACAGTAAAACCAATCACATCTGCTCACTGGAGAAAGTGTCAACACTAAAAAATGGTTGTAATTTCAGTTTTAAAACAAAGATTGTTTGTGTAACAAAGTAGGGGTGGGCGATACTGACAAATTTGGTACCGATACCATAGTAAATAAATAGAGGGCCAGTATCACCGACATTGATATCAATACAGATACCAACGTTGGAATTGATACTATCGATGTTACTGTCGATTGACCAACCCCTATAACAAAGGATATGACGATTATCGCTATAACTGAATGAATTATAGTATTTTATCCTAAAAATGTAAAAAAAAAAAAATGACAGTTTGTATTGTATTTTTAAATAGTGATATGTTGGCAACCACAGCAGTCGTTTACCACTAAAGATTTTATTTTTTTACAGTACACTTTCACTTAGAGACCATTTCTGCCAATTTTATTCCATTTTTAATAGTCAAATGTTAGTAAAAAAAAAAACACCTTTTAAATCAACCTGCATGTTTTTGTTTTTTTAGAAAGTGCGTTTTTCAAAATAAAACAGTGGCTCATAGCTTGTGGTTCACAACTCTTAAGTGTGATTCACTCAAGTACAAAATAAAATAACTTTGGTTAACAGTTTCTTCAGTTTAGCATCCGTTGCGCACAAAAATAGTCTCGTTGCTTCATAAAATTACAGTTGAACCACTGAGAACAAGTGAATAAAAAGGCCCCGTTTACACTAGTGCGTTTTAGTTTTAAAACGGCGTTTTAGCATGAAAACGATCCGCGTCCACACTGACGTTTCACCCAGCGTCTTAACAGATCTCCGTCTTCACTACTCCACCAGAAACGTATATCACGTGACCATTCGCGCACCATTCGCGTACTCTTGAGCATGCGCGTTCAAGTATAAACAGGAAGCACGTGTCTCGCTCGGCATTTGGTTATTGTTAGCCAACAAACGCTGGTTGAACGATGAACGCGATGGTAAAGAAAGCAAGAGAGGTCTTTTTGAGGACAGACAACGAGGTCGAGTTGTTACTTAAAGTAACAAATGAATATAAAACATCCATGGCTATCTAAAATACAGTGTTTACAGTGAAGACTGGTCTGCCGTCTGCCGGTGACGTTATAGCCACGTGCGCTTAACGAATAAGGAAAGGATACGCAATGACCCAAAGCCCCAATCACGTATCGGATCTCAGCAGCCACGCCTCTGTTTTCAAAGATATCCGTTTCCCTCCATCCACACTGAGACGCTGCTGCAGCGTTTTAGAATGAAAACGGCCTCTCCAGCTTTTCAAAACGCTCCATTTTCGCACCTCGAAAACTCCGGCGTAGTGTGGACGGATGGCGTAACCATAGCAAAACTTATGCGTTTTAAAACGAAAACGTACTAGTGTAAACGGGGCCTAATTTTGACACATTTTTTGACTTTCTTGACTTGGGACCCTTGCTGTCCATGGAGGGTCAGAGAGCTCTTGAATTTCATCTAAATTATCTTAATTTGCGCTTCAAAGACAAAAAAAAAGGTCTTTCAAGTTTAAGGGTGAGTGATTGATCATTTAATTACACAATTTTCATTTTTGGGTTAACTAACCAATTAATACCTGGTGGAAAGTACTTACTTGCTGTGTTATACGAGGATGGTGGGACGGGTGCAGATAGCTGGGCTGGATATGGTCCCACCTGCGCAGGCTGAACGCCGTAACCTGGTTGAGTTGGCACAGGCTCGTATGCTTGATTCTGGATGGCAGGCTGCTGCTGTACTAACTGTGAACTCATGATTGTAGTTACATGTGCTCCTGCCACAGCTGTGGGGAAAACAAGACAGCGTCATTCTATTTTTTACTTTGTATTCTCCTCTTAAGGCCCAAGCTGTTTTTTTGCATGCATTTTTTATTTATCTTTGCTATTTGGGCTTATTGGAACCTAATTAGAATAAAACCAAAGTATCATCTTTTGATATGATGTGCATTTAGATAAATTATGTCCATATATGTGGACTGGTGGTTAATAATAACACATACACACATTTTTTTGAACATGTTTTGACTATTAGAGAGTAAAGACAAAATTTTTTGCCCATTTTGGACAGCTAAAAATTGTGTTTGGGACATTTCATATGCTACGAAACAGTTGCAGGATGACACTCTATGTCTGTAACAAAATATAAAATATTAAAATTGAAGACATGAGAGCTAAAATGTGCCGTCCACATATGTGGCCACTAAGCCCTAGAAGGTTAAACCATATTTACTTTAACACAGTAACACTTACGTCTGGTTCTTCTGCACATCCTGCAGACAAAGCAGCAGACGATGATCCCAATGATAATGATCACAGCTCCCACGATTAAGGCAATGACAACATCACTATTGCTGTTGGACAGACGTGTAAAACATGAGTTAGAAACACCCTTTGATTCATTATAGTATTTATATAATCTTCATTTGTATATATTTTTTTACTTTAAACTATTTTACATAATTATTTCTTTTTTCGACACTGAATATAATTATTTTCACTTTCACTTTGTGAAGCTTATTTATAAACTAATTTTTAGAGGATCACATGCTTATGATGGCTTGTGGCTGGTCCCGCATTATTCAATTTATGACTCCCCAATCAGACGACTCCTAAGCCACTAAAAATACTGTTTCAGATCACAGCCATCTTCGTTTTGAAGAATCCCCCCTTCCACCCCTACTCCTCCTCCGGTCCTAGATGGGTGGCACGGTGGCCCAGTGGTTAGCACTGTTGCCTCACAGCAAGAACATCACTGGTTCAAGTCCTTACCAAGCCAGCTGACATTTCTGTGGAGTTTACATGTTCTCCCCATGCTCCCGTGAGTTTCCCCTAGGTTCCCCAGTTTCCTCCCACTGTCCAAACACATGCAACTTAAGTTAATTGACAAATCTAAATCGGCACCATAGACGTGCTCCTAGTAAGTAGTTATCTTCTAAGAGCAATCACTATCTGTTCATTAGCTACTACAGCAGGGGAGTTCTCGAGATCTACCGGAGCTCAAACTCCCGTCTCACCTTGCAAACAGGTGGGAGCCCCGGGCTCGAGGATCTTATGAGCTCATGGCTTTCTCCCGGGACAGCATGCCAAACAAGCTTCATAATCAATCATTAGCCAAGTGTGAACTCTTGAAAAAAATTATGTGTGAATCAAATTTGAAACAAAAACAACTGAAACGGAATTAAGTTATTTAGTTACAGTGCTTTTTTAATATTAAAGATTAAACAAACAAAAAAGTTAATTGTGTGTAATGCTACTTTTCCTTTTGTCTTAAAAAACAGGAATTTAATTTCCTTTAAAATTAATTCTATGTCTTTTTCAACTACATCTAATTCTTTGATGTTGAAGCCATCTACTGCGGGAAATGTATCTGCAAACTGCAGCTCAGTAAAAACAACCACAACCTTTGTGAGTAGAGCAAGACAGGAAAACAAAACCTCAATTTATGCCCTACATTATAAAAACAACAAAACAAAAAAAATAGGTATCAAAACCGCCACACGTGACATTTCACCTGAAATCATGAGGGAGAAAACTTCAAAGGGTTTAAGTAAAAACGGTCCTTTTTTGAACATGTAAAACAATGTGGACCACAATATTTATTTTTAGCAGCTATAACAATCATACAATATTTTTTTTTCCTAAAAGACAATTGTATTTTTCAAATTCCTTACAAGTTGCAGAGGAATTGTTCACTTTCGGTAAACTGTAGCGATGAAAAGGGGCAGCAGTATCTCAATTCACAGTCCCCACAGCAATACAATCCAAGGCAGTTGATCGTGTCCTTGAGCTTGTTGTCTTTTGTGAGGTAGCCGTAACAGTAGTCACCTAACCATGAAAAAGCACAGGAAAAACATGAGGCATGCTATGACAGACAAACAACTGACAATGTAGACCAGGATAAAATTAAAGTCACAGTGATATCAGAATGAATGTATTTTCATATATACCCTTAGAGTCTTTAATCAGATATCATAATCTCCCCAAAAAAAAAAAAAAACACTTTTGTTTACCTCTGGTCGCATAAAATGCTTTTAGGACAGGGCTATCAGGGCATGTTTTGTTTTTTGCCCTGCCTTAATCCAGTAGTCTTTTTTTATTATTATTATTTTGTTAGCAATATCCTTCTTCCAACAATCCAATTGGTTCCCAAAGTAGAAAATCATGCTCCGCTCTACATTTTCTTCTCATGGATGGGTGTCATGATTGAGGAAAAAAGTACCTCCGTTTCGTCGCAACTTTAAGCAAGGTTTTTGTTGATCTAGGTTTGTTTGAAGTGGGTTTGTGATTATAACATTGATTGTGATTCTAAACTGCTTTAATTAGTTCTACTCTTTTGTCATAATTTACTTCTAAGGGCTTTAGCAAGTAAATTGCATTACTAAATTAAACATTACTAACCGCTATCAGATCATTAATTCATACAATTGAAAAATTGTCAACCTCAAATTTAATGTTATAGTGCTAAATATAAATCTCAATTTGGAAAAACAAGATTATATTAAAAAGCAGGTTTATTGTCAAATTAAATCCAGGATCAGTCTTCTTCAATTATAATAATAATAATAATAATAATAATTATTATTATTATTATTATTATTATTATTATTATTATTATTATCATAAACGTGATTAAATCTAGATTAAAACTTAATCTTGTTGGTGGAATCTCAGAGAAAACAAAAAGTTCTTCACACAACATGAACATCACGACTAAAAGAAAACGCTAGCTGTCATCAAATGCTGTTTATATTATTCTTGTACAGTGCAGGAAATCATCTGTAAACCAAACAACCAAACATAGTTGCCAACTTACCAGTTGTTGTTTTAAATAAACCCGCAGACACGAGCAGAAGAACTGCAAAGGTGGAGGCCATAGCAAACATCTTCCTCGTCAATACCTCACTACCTTCTGAAGATGCTTTCACAGTGTGAACAAAGCCAATTCTGGTGAATATAATTTGAACGCCCACCCCCCGCCCCATCTCTCTTTTTTTCATCATCAACTGCATGATTTGGGTGAAACAAAAGTGAAACTTCAGAAATCTGGAATTTTTTTTACAATAAATCATCCAGGGTTAGACATTATCAGTTATGTGAAAACAAATGTTATGCAAGTCTTAGAATGCTAATTTTTAGAGCACGCCAGTGACTGGTAGTTGACAGAATAATATCCAAAAGCTAGTTATGTGTAATGTTTTTGTTTTAAATCTGGAGCATTATGGAATAGGGACTAAGATTATTCGAATTTCTGACAGATCTGAAAGTAGTGTCATCCGTCTGCCTCCAAAACATAATTTTATTCCAAGTTTTTCTTAAGAAAACTGACTCAAATCTTCTTATGCTGGCTCTTTTCTATGTTTTATAGAGCAATATTAATCAATTTGATTGATCATTAAACAAATTAAGATGCCAAAAAAAGTTGCTTGTCAATGTAAGAGCAGTATATGGCATATGTTGACATAACTAAAGAACTTGAAATCATACTTGTCGCAGATGAAATAAGGTTGTGTGTATTAATAACCAATATATAACACTTTGCTAGTACAATATCTTTTGGCGTTTTCAACTTTCTATTAAAGCCACTGTGCGAGACACATCGTATGTTTATTTTCCCCAGAATGGAAGGTACAGATCAAGAAAAAAATTATATGAACATGATTGATATACATTGATATTAGGTTGCGGAGGAAGTGTCTATAGTCTCTGGTTGGGTTTATCAAACTAATGCACTTTTGTGTTCTTCGAGTAACAGTTGCAGCAGTGCAGAAGACCAGCCTGTTGTGGATTAAGAGGTCTTTAGTGAGTTCACGTAAGCAGGGTTGTAAGCTGGTGGAGTGTAATCTATGGACAGCGGTGGTGAAGCTTCTGTTGGTTGTATTGGGTACAAGACTTGACCACTGTCATATGCAGACTGGCTGATGGGACAAGGACACCCTGCTGGAAACAAAAGCCAGACAGTAATGTCATTTGGATTGTCTATCCATTGATTTTCAAAATGTAAAGTTTTTTTGTTTTCATGTGTTGACAACACACGCCAAATGAGTCGTACAATCATATGTGACCCTACAAACTCAGCTCAAAGTGGGTATATTTATAGGAATAGAATAGCCAAGAATACATTACGAGTCAAAATTATCGTTTTTTTTTTCTTTTATGCCAAAAATCATGAGAATTAATGAAGATCATGTTCATTAAGTTTGAGCTCATTGGAAATACATTCCCAGCGGTCTGAGCCTCTAATAGGAAAACTCAACTTTTGATAAGTAATATGCAATGGTAAGCACAAATTGTTTCGATTTTCAAATAGCGATCTCTTTTCAATTTACCCTTATGACTGGTTTTGCAATCCAGGGTCACATAAGCATATTTTATTCCTCAATTAGCATCTTCAAACACACTGCAGTATAATTTAATCTAAGAGTCTTGTATGTTTTGAAAACATTTAAATCGCATTATTTTAGGCTGGGTGTTTTACGCTGTTTTATCGGTCTCCTGTACCTTAAGTGCACCTGAGGAGTACGTTTCTGTATGCAATTAATGGCCATGGGTGTTGCCAAAAAATTCTACATTAAAAACAGAAGCAGACTACAAAATACATGACAGAATTTCTAGTCAGTAATATAATTTAGATTACACATGTATGGTAATATAATCTGATTACTTTTGGATTACATCTTGATTACATTTGTGCAAACCCATATACAAAAGGGTAATCTTGTACTATTTTTACTCGCACACACATAGACATGTATATTTCTTTATTAACATCAATGATGGCCAGTTATTTTAAAATACAAAAGCTAAATAAAAAGCTAATACATAGTTTTATGCAAAAATTTGGTCACCCCACTGAGGCTGTATAATTATGTTCTCTTTCTTTATAAGAGAAGACCACAGTGAAATGCCATTCTGTTTCTAGAGAAAGCTAGATAATGTCATGTTTTTCAGCCAAAAATACATAGTGTAGCAGTATTGAGATGTGTGAAACTGAAAAATAGGCTATGCAGACGTTTGGGCACCCTCTCTTTTGTGTGGATTTCAAAACCTGCAGTCACTTAATGCTGATACAACCAAAAATTTATTTGAGTGACTCTATGAACCTTAACAATCCCAACAAAAGTGCAACCAATCATGAAAAAGGCTATTTCAGATAGCGGATTTCTAGTTGCTTGTGCTTCTCCTTAATGTGAACCACGTAGTAGCAAATTTCCTAATGACCTAAAACTAGAATATTTCATCAACATGAATTAAGAGAAGGATACAAAAAGCTATTGCAAAGGTCTAAAGTCTCTATCTCCACATTCAGAAATATAGTAAGAAAATGGAAGGCGACAAGAAGAGTTCACCAAAGGCGAAGAATGGTTAGAATGGTCACAGGCAAACCACAGACCACCTCCAAAGAGCTCCAATAACATCTTGCTGCTAATAATACCATTGTCGTCGTTCCACAGTTAAGCGCACTCTTCTCAAAGAACAGCTCAATGGAAGGTGATGCAGAAAAGGCCTTTTCTGCATTCTGCCAACAAGAAGAGCCATTTGAGGTATGCAAAAGCTCATCTGGATAAGCCTGAATCATTTTGGAAATATATACTGTAGACAGATGCCACAACCACAGGTGCAATGCATGGTGGAAAAACAACACAGCATTCCATGAAAAGAACCTGCTGCCTACTGTAAAATACGATGGAGGACCCATCATGCTGTGGGGATGTGTGGCAAGCACATGTACTGGAAACCTCGTCAGAGTTGGAAGGTCACATGGATTCCACCCAGTTACAGCAGATTCTGAAGAACAACATTCAGTAATCTGTCAAGAGGCTGAAATTATGGCAGGCTTGGATGTTTCAGCAGGACAAGAACCCAAAGCACAGTTCCAGATCTATCAAGGAATTCATCCCAGACTTGAACATCATCAAAAATCTATGGATTGATTTGAAAGGACCGTTCATGTTCAGCACCCATCAAGCCTGACTGAACTAAAGAATATTTGGAAGGAAGAAGGGTCCAAAATGCCTTCAGCAAGAATTCAGAGACTTATCCTTGACTGTAAGAAGTGTCTCCGGGCTGTTATTTCAGCAAATGTGGCTCTACAAAAGACTGATGTCATTATTCGATTGAGGTGCCCAAAGACTTAAGACTTAAACTGCATTGCATCTGCTGATTAAATAAATGTTATGTCAGAACTGAAATGTTGCTCTTTCCCTAGAGTATAAAATATATCTAAAAGAAATTGTTGATTTGAACAGCCAGCAGGCTATGGCTTGCAATTATGAAAATGATCAGGGGTGGCCAAACTTTTGCATTAGACTGTACCTCAGTGTTAGTGTTTGCTAATAGCAACACTGAATAAAACTAAAATGACATCCTACGATATTAAAAAACCTTTTAAATACAGATGTAAATACATTTGGAAAAACCCCACCATTACAAAAACCAACACTGAAAAACAGTAAATTGACAGCAACATCACTGCAACAATAAATATTACAAGTATTTACTCTAATTATAAATACTTGATTTTTTGGAATATGGTTACATAATCTCTCTATATTTTGTTACTATCAAGCCGTTTTGAAATTGACAACCTTTTTAGCACTAATATCAAATATAACTCCCTGCCAGCATGCTTTTTATTAATGTCATAAATAGTCTCTCAGGCGCGTGTGCAGATCTTACCAGCCTCATGATACGAAGGCGGTGGTCCCGGTGCATATAGCTGTCCCATTGGCATAACGAGTGATGGTGGGCTAGACACAGGCTGGTAAGCGGAGTACTGGCCCTCTTGAGGATAGTGTTGTGTAGTGGTGATTGTAGTCGTCGACATCACTTTCGTTGGGAAAAATCAATAGATGAAACGACATTATGAATAAAATCATCCAGCCCTTCACATGTATACCATCCAAACTTACATCTATTTCTGATCCTTTTTTCACTGCAGCAGATGATGATGAACACAATGATGACAAACACTAAAAACATGACTATGGGCTCGATGAAAACCGTTCGGTCCAGTTGAGAGGGAGAATGACTTGACAGGGTGTTGTTTCTGGACAGGGAAGGAAAACATTTATAATTGAGTATTGCGACTTGGAAAATTAATCGTTCAGATAGTATTCAGAATTTATCATTCATTGGTAATTTATTAATCAGATACTTAGATGAAAAGTGATCAAAATTACTACCAGGTTTCAGTTTTACAGCCGAATTTGATATTAGTCAATAATAATAATGTTAAAAATTGGCGTTTCTTACAAAAGACAGTCGTTTAGTTCATCTTTGGTTATTTTTTCCTTCCGATTGTTGCAGCAGTATGTCTTATCACACGTCCCGCAGCAGAAGAAAGACCTTCTGCTGCACAATACAAGATCACCCCTGCTGACATTGTAGGACGTGCAATCTTCAAGACCTAAATCAAGGAAGAACAGAAATAAAGTGATTCAATTTGAAAGGGAACAGCAAATCCAAGTATAGTTCTATGTGAATCACATATTAATTTGTTTTGATTTAATTACTAGTACTTTTCCAGCTCTTCTGCTCGTTTTTTACAGTTAACATCAATATATTTGGTCACTTACCTAATGTCACTTTGAATAAAACCGCAGAAAGGCACAGGAGAAACATGACGGCGTACACCATAGCGAAACTCTTCCCCTTTAGTGGTGGTTTTTGTGTACATGATGTATTTCCGGAGACTGCGGAATTAATTATGCTCAGTTATGTTGTTGTTGTTGCTCGTGTAACCCAAACAATCCTGATGATAAGTGCCTCCCATGTCCATGTAACAAACCCAAAAGGAAACCAATGACAGCCAGTGCAGTTTGAACATTGTTTTTAATGTCTAGATCCATGATCAAAGAAAACCAAAAAACATTTAGAATCATACAGAAAAAAATAACTATATTCAACATTTCATCTGCGTGAAAACTGTGTAAGATTAACTGAACAAGTTTTTTGCTTTCAAACATTTGCTTTCTTCAACTTCAGACTCTCATGTCAACTTAACTTCAATCAAATAAATCAATATAATTCATGATCTAACATGTTTGCAATCCCAGATTCACTGGATGTGGTTTAGTAACCAGTCTTGGGCATCTGAACTGTAGTCATAGTTGTTCCCAGTGATTCCACATAAACGGGGTTTACTGCTAATGGAAGCGAAGTACAGACCGCTGGCATTGCTGGTTGTTTAGGGTCCATGGGATGACCTCCATCTGGAAATAAATTGACAGACAGCAAACAGAAGCAGTTATTTAAACTTTTTCAGCATCATGTTTTTTGTAAGGTTTTTAAGGATACCAGTGATAAAACAATACATTTTAAGTGAAGTTTCACAAACTAATTTCGAGAGGAGCATGTGATATGACTGACCGCAGCTGGTCTCTCATCTACAATCATTAGATCAATCCAAACCCACTATAAGGAGCCCAGTAAATATTACCCCCATATCTTCGTTCTCCGAAGAACCCTTCTCCCCCTTCTACCTTTACCACGGGGAGCGCTCGAGAACTACCTGATCTCGTAGTCCCCTAACATGCTCCTGGGACAGCATGCCAAACCTGCAAACATTTGTCAAACAATATCTAAGTGTGAACTCTTGAAATGGTGTCTTGTGAAGTTGTTATTGTTTGGGTATATGGGATGGTTTGGGTTTACTAGCTTGTCTAGAAAATGGTTCTTGATTTAAGAATTTCAAGAGTTCACACGTAGCTGATGATTGATTATAGAGAGTGTTTGGCATACTGTCCCGGGAGAGAGCCCTGAGCTCATAAGATCCTTGAGCCTGGGGCTCCCTGCCATTTGTAAGGCAAGAGGGGAGTTTGAGCTCGGGTAGGTCTCGAGAACTCCCCCGCTTATTATATGGCTAATGGCCAATTAGGAATTGCTGATTAAGAGCTCATCAATGGTGCCAATTTAGTTTGGTAAATTCACCTATGTCACATGTCTTTAAACTGTGGGAGGAAACTAGAGAACCCGGGGGGAAACCCACATGGGCACATGGAGAACATGTAAACTCACACAGAAACATCAACTGGCCAAGTAAGAATTTGAACCAATGACATTCTTGCTGTGAGGCAACAGTGCTAACCACTGGGCTGCCATGCTGCCCTGTCAAGGAAAGGAGGGAGGAGTAGGGGTGGAAGGGGGGATTCTAAGGTAAGAAATCTGATTATTTATAGTGAGTTAGGTATCATACTATCGGTGAATCCTGCGTTGCTAATGCAGGACCAGCTGTGGCCAATCATAAGCACATGATCCTCTCAAAACTAGTTTATAAATAAACTTCACTTAGATATTTGGATTAGAAACAAAGACTCGAAGTACTAAAAGCAGATTTTACTAGCATTCGGATATGATGGTGGTGGTCCATACGAAGGTCCAGTTGGCATCGGTTGGTCTCCGTGTGCTGGGTCATTTGTCAAAGGCTGGTATGGAGTGTAGCGGCCGTTCTTACTGTCAAGCTTTGGAAGGCATTGTGACGTCACAAATGTAGTAGTCGTTAACTGGGCTGCGTGAAGAACCAAAAGTTGAACAGTGTTGGAATAATAGTCTAAAAACATTCATGCATGTTCTTAACATGATTATAATTGATGCCTTTTGATTTAAGTAAACTTGTTAACCAGTTTTACTTTATCAAAACAAGTCATAAACAAATCAACAGCTAGATTTTTACATTTCATACCAAAAGTTCTCATCGTGTGATGAGTACAAGTGGTGCAATCAAAATGGTGCAGAAAACACATAGCATAATAAGCTATATATGTTGTATTGCGGTTTTTAATTTTTCAACATGACAAAATTTATTAAATACTCAAGAGTTAGATATGCAACATATTATGTTGTAACATCACTGCCAGAAAACCAGCTCAGTTATTAATAAGATCTTGTGATCGCAGGTTACTTGCGATGCAGGATTTGCACGTAAAACCGCAGTCGCACTAGACTTTGAGCATGCAAAGTTGTATTCTGGTTCAACTGGTTCTTTCAACAAGCAGATTTTTGAGAATGATCTGCAAAAAGTAAACAAACTTAGGTCTGTTTCCATCTACCATCTGCACACAAAAAAATGGAAACGTCAACACGTAAACGCTTAATGGAAAAGTCAATATGTGCATACATTTTGAAAATGCACGTCAAAACTAATGCACAAGTGAGAAGGATAAACCTTTTATCCAATAAACTTATGGAATCACATTGACCAAATAAATTTAAGTTTGTACATCAAAACAGTGCTTATGTTTTAAGAAAACTGATATGACAGAATGGTGTTAATGGACCAACCAGTGGATCCACCACATTGTAAAACACCTGGAATTCTAAAATACCTAAAAGTCCGCTATTAAAGTGGTTCAGTATTATTTTCTCCAGAACTGTCTTGAGCATCTCCCAAAGAGCTTCTTACATAGGCCTGTCACAATATCTTTTTTTTTTGTTGTACGATACAGTATATTGCACCAGAATATATTACGATAAACAATATTATTGTCATTTAAAGACCATTTTATGCAACTCATTAAATAATCTGACTAACAATATAATATCATCACAAAGTACACTCTTGCAAAGAATATTTAATTCAATTATAGTCCTTTTAACAATTTAATTAGGTAAAAAGTAACAGAGGCTGTGATATCTGCTGCCAGATCTATTTTCAGCTGTCAGACACCCAAATGGAAATATACTAAAGTAATTTATAGTAAATACTATAGAGTGTTTAACCATACTTACACCTCGAATAGAGATAGAGATGTTGCTTCAATCAATGTTGCTAAAGATCAGCTGAAATGTTGCTAGAATTGATTTTTATGTATGGACGATATATATATATATATATATATATATATATATATATAGATAGATAGATAGATAGATAGATAGATAGATAGATAGATAGATAGATAGATAGCCACCAAAATCAGCAAAAATGATTGAGATCCATCAATCATTTGTCCATATGATATGTGATAAGTCAATAAATTGATTATTGTGACAGGCCTTGTCTAACGCCTCCAAAAGTTACCGCATGTTCATTGCATTTTGTCTTCTGAAGTGCAAGTAATTTATTATATAAGAAAAAAGGCCCACAGTGGCTTCTCCAGTCACAATCAATTTTTACGTTTTTCTTTCTCTTATTTGGTGCCAGCTTATCAGGAAGTGACCATTTTGTTGTCTTTGATACTTTAGCTGGAAATGTTTTATGCAATACCCAAGTTTTGTGCATAAATCGAATGCGGATGGAAACAAAGATAGTGACTCTTACGTCCAGGATTTCTGAATCTCTTATGGAGAAAGCAGGAGGGAGAGACCCAGCAGATGATGAACACAACGATGAAGGCCACAACTCCAATTAAGGAGGAATAAACTGCAACAGATGTGTTGTCATTTGTGATTTTCTTTGGTTGAAGAAAATTCAACTTTCCTCTCAAAGCCTTGAATTCCTTCCTAGAGGAGAGAAAATGGAGAATATATATTAGCAATGCAACTTTATATAACAAAAACATTAGTGACTAATCTGTTTCGCTTGTTTAAATGGGACCAAAGATTTGCTTGGTCACACTAAAGTCTAGTCCTCTTGGGACCAAAGTGGTTTGTGCTCATAGCAAAATGGGAAATGATGGCAAGAAGGCATTTCCTCTTTAAGGGTTTCTGTACACAGAATCTCACAGAATAATGGCATCTGTACAAAACCTAGTGCCCATAGCACGCTTTTGTGTTCACAGTTGACCATTAGTCAAACATTTGTACATAAATTATGTTAAAGGTAATTTACGATCAAGTTTTTACATTTATGAGCAAACAGCTGAACTGCTGGATTGTTCTTTAATCTAAAAATCTGGTTGCAAAATTATTAGAATAAATTCCCAGTGTTATCAGTCAGGGAAGGAGAAACATGCAGTTTGATTTATATTTTTTAAAAACAACAAGTAATTCCTTACCAAAAACAGTCGTTTAACTCTTCTTTGGTGATTCTTTTATGAGGATCATCGCAGCAGTAAGTGTCATTACAGGTCCCACAGCAGAACTCGTCGGTAAACCAACCACAGACTAAACATTTATTATTAATAAAGTTGGAACAGTCTTCATAACCTAAACAAAAGACCAGAAAGAATGACCTGATTAAGAAAGAAAAGGCAAATTAAATGCCTTCGCATAAAGTGTTTAAATCCAAGTTAAATTTATAAGAGACATCTTAGAAACACAAACTCTCAAATCAAGAATTTGGCCAATATTTTATTACCAAAGTTCATAAAACAGTTACTTAATTTAAAAATGTTTCACATACAGACAACATAATTACAATGATCTCTGCTCACATGAACCACAGAAATTAATTTAAAAGTTTAATACGCAAGGTAGTTGGTGAAACGTCACTGTAAAAAAACACAATTTGTGTTGGGACAACATGAAGGAATTAAGTTAATTTTGTAGTTTTTACAAATTTGAGTGGATTGAACATAAAACAATTAAGCTGTCCCTAAATAAATCTGAAGAATTGTGTTGTTTCAGCTCAATTTAAATAAGTAGTTTAAGCAAACAAATGTAATTTTTGAGTGCTGTCTGTCATTTGTGGTCTCACTTTTACAATATGCATTTGTACAACATAATTATTCATTCATTCATTTTCTTGTCGGCTTAGTCCCTTTATTAATCCGGGGTCGCCACAGCGGAATCAACCGCCAACTTATCCAGCATATTTTTTTACGCAGCGGATGCCCTTCCAGCCGCAACCCATCTCTGGGAAACATCCATACACACACATTCACACTCATACACTACGGGCAATTTAGCCTACCCAATTCACCTGTACCACATGTCTTTGGACTGTGGGGGAAACCGAAGCACCCGGAGCAGAACATGCAAACTCCACACAGAAATGCCACAACATAATCCTTTTCACAAAATTACATTTGCATGCATTTTGGTCACTGTTTCCAAAAACCTACACTGTGAAACCTGTTTTCAGAAGTTTGCATTTTCAGTTCCTAATATGCTAGTGACACTTGAATAAACAGCCATGTACAAATGAGTAAAATAGTCCATCAGGTTACTGGGTCAATAAATTCATTCATTTTCTTTTCGGCTTAGTCCCTTTTGGGTCAATAAATTCTAAAACATATTTATAGTGCAGTCATTTATTGATAAAACAACAAAATATCTTGCACAATATATATATTAGCATTTTAATAAAACCGACTGTGTCGAAACAAAAATCCAGGTTATGTAAGCATGAAGTAAAAAGATATATATAAATACAATTTACATTAAACTATTAAAAATTCAGATGTACTTTATAACTGTAAATTAAAATAAATTTGTAAATGCCCAAGTGAGGCGGTTCTGTGTGAATTTGCAGTGTTTTGGTTTTTGAACTGATTCATTAAAACACCTAATTTTCATGTTATGGTTAATTTAATTTATAATTAATTATAAAGTTCTGTCTGGTTATGGCAACAATCGGACATGGCTACGTTTTTGTTATTATGAACTGAAAAAATTACTACTATTAAATTTGAATGTGTTTATACTTACAGACAAATTTTAACGATTTAGTTTGCACACAAATGACTAACACGTGGGGGGAAAAGAAGCGTGCTTGAGGGCCAGGCGAAAGTATCTTAAAAGCAGCACCAAAAACACCAGATAACTGTTTTTTAAAACGGGCTCGCAATAAATCTTTGTTCAAGGTTATCTCCCGTAATGTCCGTCGTGCCTTCGTAGTTTTATAACCTTTCTTACACGGGTTAAACGCGTAGAGACGCTTCCTTCAACACTTACTGACGATATTCTGGATTAAACCCGCGAACAGAAGGAGAAAAACCGGGATGCTGGGAGCCATGCTGATCTTCACTTTTTCTTCAGAGACGTGGGCGTAGTCAGTCTTCAGGTGTGTGGGTGAGTCTTATTTATTTACTTAACCCGTTACATACATACATAATGTCTCGAATAAAACCAAGACGTCAGTGTAATACGAAACATTTATTTTAATGTCTAAATATGACTGTACCCGTGCGGACATCAGACAACACAAATACATATGTACAAGCAAACAGAACATATTTGGGAAAAATCCCCCGGGAAAAAAAAGGCAAGAAAATTGTGAAGAGCAAGTAAACAGTAAATCAAACTGATGATTACAGTGACGATTTGTGACACAAACCAACTCTTGTTTATGATTTTGAGTTATTTAAAATGAGTTATTTATGAATAAAATGACTGAACGGTTGATCCCAGAATATCTGAAAACAATTTCTTTCTTACATTTTATCCATTTGTGAACTAGATACACCACCACTTATCAACTAAACTTGAAGCACTATCTGGTAACACCTTGACTGGATATTTCCCAATATGGCGCTCCAATGATTGTTGGTTTTATGATTAGCTTAATACAGTACAAAGTAATGACTCCACATGGCAACTTGAAAAACGGTTTAGTATCTATAAACATTGAGCATCACTCGTTTGCTTTGGAATTGATGGTGTGCATGTACATGTTTGGAAGTTTTCAATGCAAACAACCGATTAAGCAATTAAAAATGTCGCTAACACTGTCAAGTTAGGCATTTAGTATCGTTGTTGATATTCAGAAATGTTTTTGGACAATGTCTCTGTAAAAATGAGTCGTGGGGTTGCTGCCATTTGGTTTTCATCACCATCTTCTATTGGCGTTTGGCTTTGTATGGCCGTGAACGTTTCCGCCGATCAGGTTTACGTTGTTTGTGAAGTCGACCGATGCTTACGCCTTGCCGCCGACGCACAGAGATGTTCTGCTCCACCAGACTTGCTAACATACCTGCAAACCACCAAAGGCACATTTGATTACAATTAAATACTAAGAATATAAATCATTTCATTTTGTTTCAACCCATATCTAGCATTCGTCAAAAGGGATAGTTCACCCAAACATTTTATTCATAATTTACTGACACTCCGCTTGTTTGAAACATATTTCAGTTTCTTTCTTGGGGTGAACAGAAAAGAAGGTATATTGAAAAAAGCTGGAAGCCATTGACTTCCATAGTATTAATTCCCCTAATATGCAAGTCTATGGCCACCAGCATCCAATCTTTTTCTTTTCTTCTTTGGTGTTCAGTCGAAAAAAATAAACTCATAAAGTGTTGAAACCCAATTTTCATTTTTGAGTGAACTATCCCTTTAAATGGAACTCAAAGGAGATAAGGAACTAAATGGAACTCACAAGGAGATATTTAGCAGATTGTTATTGCTATTTTCATGAATATATCTCACTCAAAAAGATCTTATTTTTATGTTCTGTGGAAGAATTAATGTTTTTTTTACCTTCTTGTGCAAGCATTGATATGAAGGTGCAGATGAACTCGTCATAGTTATGAGTCCTCCTCTGATCATCAATCTGAAAAAACATCTATATAAGCTCAATCATTCTATACTTTATAAAGATAAAATCCTTTAAGGAATCGATCGGCTACCTTGTACTTCTTCCTTTTTTCCACTTCTTCCTTCAAGTACACTTCGTAGTTGGCAATATCTGCTTCCACATACTTCAGCAAAGCCAGCAACTCCTGTTCAAAAGAAACCCTTCCATGTGACATTGCATAATTTAGCCATTATTTCGCAAGTAAACGGTCACCGTCTTACTTTAGGAGTGTATTTTTCTCCAGGAGGTTTGGTGCTAGTCTCAACATCAGTGGACGACGGGTTCTCCTTCTCAGGTTTGACGTCGACTGACTCTTTGACGTCCTCTGCTTTCATCTCCACCGATGGTCCTTCCTTGACCTCCTCCTCTCCTCCTGTACCACTCGCCTCTTCTTTCTCTTTCTTCTCCACACCACCAACTTTCTTCAATCCCTCCAATGCTTCTGTGAAATGAGATCAAAGTTATTCAGTTCAGCTGGAATTCGCCAGATGACCATTTTGTCACTAGTCAAATGAAAAAAGAACATCCAATTACAGTCCTTAATTGGTCAATCAGTGCATCTCTAGTTCAATCTTGTAGTTTTGAATGTGTACCTGTAGGTGGCAGTGCAAATATGACTCCATCCTCTTGCAGTTGCAGCTGTGTTGAGCTCACTAGCACCCCCAAGTCTCGGACAGCCCGATTGTGTCGGGCGTCTAACCTGGGCAGCCCCTCCTCTTCCCCAAACAGCACGCGGCTCAAATGGGACGCCACTGGGCTGGAGGGACGTGTAGTCGCCTGTGATCTGGCTGGTGACCGCAGTGGTGAGTTGAACGCGCTACCAATCTCGGAGGCTGTGTCCGTGCTTTCGTTACTAGGGGTGGGCGACGGCTGGCACGCCGAGGTGATGCTGATGCCACCCGTCCGACCCTCGGTACGTACGTTCAGTGGTGTGGATCCAGTTGTGGCCAAAGCGTCTTTCCGCTGGACCTCCTTCTTGAGTTTCTCTGCTAAAACACTGAGTGCTAGTTGACCCTCCATTGCTGCGACTCCACCCACTGCAGTCCGGGCCATTGTACGTGTACGCAGACCCACCTTTCTTCGAAGCCTGCTAATTGCAAACACAACTATTGAACATGCAGGATGCACTCTATGGCTTGATTTACACCTATAAGATGAATATTTTGATAATCCTATCACAAATGATCAACACTAAATATAGGTGTACACTGGGGCTAAAATGTCTTGAACTCATCCATATTCAACCACTTGGAAGTACTTGATCATTTTCAAGTGGTCGAACAGTAGTAGAAAAAAGCGTACTTTGCTGACCTGTTTTGTGACGTGTGTGACCTATTGTGTGAAAGTGAATTAAAAACAAGATATTTATGCTACTAATATGGATTTCGATTGAAATTGTAATTGCCATCCATGTTCTTTTAATGGTCATGTGTTGCACCGAGCACTCCTGTGAAGATGTAGAGCATGACGAAAGAAAAAGGAATGCTCAAAATCCAAACACAAGGGAGACATATTCGAATGCATAATATCAGATGGAAACACTTGTGTTTGGATTATAGAAGTTGCATGTTAATATCGAATGAAAAAGGACCTTTAAGTATGTGAATATTCACACAGAACTCATTATTCTGTCTAAAAAAGTAAGACGCAGCACTCAGGATTTTAAACAAGTGCCACTTCAACCATGTTACGTCAAATTAAACAGTTGTCAGGCCAACTTGCTAGTAGGCATATGACGATAACCGTTTTCAAGGCATACAGCCGTTTGGTAAAGTCAAGGATTTAAAACAGCCCAAATTTTCTGTAATACCATTCCTATGATACATGTAATATTGTTTTAGGACAACCATATCTTCAGCAGAAATGATATCCAAAGATGCCATTTTAAATTCTGTGAATTTAGAAATCTTTGTTTTTGAAACTAATCAAGACAGGAGAAGTCAATGATTCATTTGAACATGTTTAGTGTTCCAAAATATTCTACTGTTTCTCAAAAGAAAACATATTATGTTCAAAGGTGGATTATTTTTTTATTTTTTTTACCCAGACATTAAAAAGAATATATTTTAGAGCAGTAACCACAATACCGTGCAACCTTGATATTTTTTTCCAAGGTTATCATACTGTCAAAATCTTATACTGGCCCATGCCTACTTGCTAGTGTAAACTGAAGTTTGTGGTGCTTGCCCACCTTTTGAGTTCGTCTGATTGGTTTATAGCTTTGGAACTAACAAGGCACCGCAAAATAAGCGAGCAAAACACATGTCCTTCATGTGTGTTTACATGGAAAACAATGGAAAAGTTAGAATGGAAAAATTTGTTGAGTGAATGGACCATTATTATGAACTAACACTATTGCTGTCATGAGGAGCTGGTCACATGATGCAGGCATTGGAGCAGGACGCGTGTCAGTAAACTCCGGGTGTGCCTCATCAGTTGCTACTATTTTACTAGATATAATTTATCTCTAACTGTATCACATGTTCTCTCGGACATGTTTATTTCGTTACTCAGAGAAAATTTTTTAACTTTTGGCATGAGAAACTCAACAAAACGATCCAATAGTTATGTTTCCATCCAGCTATTTTTATTCGCATTTTGGATATGCGCATAAAAAACGGTTGATGGAAATGCCATGATGCGCATACATTTTGAAAACGCAAATAAGAAATGTATGTGCATAACTGAGTAGAATAAACTTTTTATTTATAAGAAAAGATGCGCATAAACTCCTATGGAAACACTTTTACTGCATAAATTCCAGTATGCGCATTAAATAAAGGTCATGTGATTTTGTTGTAAGAGATCATGTGATGATAAAAATGTGTGTAAATGGACAAACCAGCAGGCTGAGCACATCGTAAAACATCTGAAATGTTGCTTTGGTCATTCTAAAATGCCTTACTGTTTCAGTAGTTGTGTTATTATATTATCAATGACCTCCAGAATCAAGAGCGTCTGTGCACCTTCAAACGCCACCGCGTGTTCACTGCGTGTCAGGATTGCCTTCAAGTCATTTATTTAATGAAGAAAAAGATTGATGCAGCTTCTACTACTGCAGCAAATCACGTTTTTACTGTTGATATTTGGTGCCAGTTAATGGATCGTTGGATGGCAGTTAATCGTTGGATGGAAACGCTGCTTTATTCGCACGTCTTTTATGCGATAATCCAGTTTTGCGCATAAAGTTCATTCACATTTTTGGATGGAAACATAGCAAATGAAAGCTCCCCGAAAGATGGCGGCTGAACAAGAAAAGCTATCTCTAAAATCTCTCATGAAAGCGATTCATGATTCGAACTACGAACTTACCGCTCACATAAATGAGAAAACAACCAACATCCAAAGTTCTTTATCAAAATTGAATTGTCACTTTCAACTCTAGCCGAGCAGGTCGACGAAATGCAGGTCAGGATTGGCGCTAACGAGGACAATTTGAGAGACTCCTGCGCGCGAATTATAAAGATGGAAAAGGAGATAATATTCTTAAAAGAAGAAACTGATAATCTCAAGAACCGGAGCAGGAGATCAAATATAAAGATCCTAAACATCCTGGAGAAGTCGGAGGGCCGTGACACGGTTTGATACTTGGAAAGTCTCATCCCACAACTGTTAGGGAAAGAAAACTTCACTACTCCGATCACTCCGGAGAGAGGCCACCGTATTGGAAGGTTTTCCGACAGGACCAGACCCATCATAGCTACATTTCTAAATTACAGTGAAAGGGACACGGTTCTCCGACTGGCCAGAGAGAAAGATGAGCTGTCCCTGAATGAGAAGCGAATCTCTTTGCACCCAGACTACAGTGTCGAGATGCAACGCAAGATTAACGGATTCAATGACGTGAAGAAAAAGCTTCGGGAGAAAAACATTGAATATGCCATCCGGCTAAACTGCGAGTACGATATCAGGGAGGATTCAAACTATTCTTAACCCCACTAGAAGTTAATGCTTTGCTCGCTGAGATGGACATGGTTCAGTTATCTATTTCTCCCAGGGTATGGACATTACACTATTTCAAACAAGGGAGAACAATTTACGCTTCAGATCATCAACTATGTGGGTTGATGCTGATTTTTAAAAAAAAAGGTGCGCATTACTGTCATGAGGAGAATGTCACCTAGCAATCCAGGTCATGATTAAGCTGTCACAATCTTTATAGTTAGCTGAATAATAACATCTACAGTTTACAGTTCAGAACCACTCTATAGTAGCAGAGGTTTGCTACAACGACAAAAAAGTTGGACCCTTTCTTAGTACCTGGTTGTGGCACCAGCAGTGCTGCATTCCTCCTCTTCGTCATCGTAATCATCCTCATCATCAGAATAAGGTGGCTGAGGGGGGCCAGGTAGGCGTGAGCGACCCACACCTGCAGCGAGATCCTCCTCTTCCTGTCAACAAACAAGCATATGAATGAAAGCACATCATAGTCTATTCCAGACGTGCTCGAACTAAATCTGATCTTACCTGCATTGGGGATTTGGCGTAGTTGTGATTGTCCAGGAAGGCTGGTAGACGCTGCACAACGGGATTGGTGCTGGGAGCAGGTAGAGAGGCTGGAGGTGGAGCGCCCCCTGCTGGCAAAGCGGGTTTAGCCATGGGTCGGACTTTGCCAGCTGGACTTGGCAGAGAGGCAGCACCTTCTTGAGTTTCTGAAGCGTTATAAGACATTTTTAGATCGCCTTTTTGAATATCTACTTTAATTATTAACACTTACACTATATTTGGACTTAAGCACACACACCATAAGGTCGTTGTAGGTTGCTTGAAGCCAAAATTAATTATCAGGGTTCTTACTTGTAGAGATTAAAGATATTTTTATCATCTCTCATCAGCAATCGCTTTAGTGCTCTGTTTTGCTTCAAGGGCTTTCAGTCTTACTCTGCTTCATACTACCACGATAATAAGTGCTGAATCCATCAACATGATTTTTGCTGGAGTCTCAGGGTATAATAAAGACCACAACTCTCATGATTCCACACTCAATATCCTCCATTGTTTGTTGTGATTACATGCCCTCTAGTGTTGAACATTACATACCGTGACTTTAAGTCTTATTCAAAAGTTTTAAACTTTAAATACATTTAAATAATTCAGGTAAATAATAATCAAATCAAACAGTGTGGGGTACCTGTGGGTGTGGCCTGTTCAGCACCTAAAGGTATTGGTGTTTCTTGCACCTCCTCCTTTTTAACAACAGGGGCCGTGTCTTCTGAAGAAGAGGAGTCTTGCTGCTTACGATCCTGGCCTGATTCTTGCTGAGTCAACCGAATTACCTGCAGTAATATAACATTGGTGCATTTAGACATTAACAACTGACCACACATAAAATAACACATTTTATTTAAAAACAAAAAGTTGTTTGGACTCACCTTTTTCTCTCTAATCTGCTGGAGCCCTTCAAGAATGATCTGCCTGTTCCGCTTCAGGATGTCCAGCTTGGACTCGTATTTTATCCTGCGATCTGGAACCACCGCCATAAGATTAAAGCGGATATCATGGTAGGGCTCGCTAAAGAAGGATCAAAAAATTTATAAAATTCAGTCAATCATGTTGCAGCAACTATTCAGCATTTAGGCAGGAAGACATGATCAAGATCTTGTTTATAAAAATGTATGCACAATTTGACATTTCTATTAAGCATTTTTTATGCAATATTGCAAATTCACATAAGTGGGGTCTATTTATAAACTAAATTTCGAGAGGATCACGTGCTTATGATTGAACACAGCTGGTACCACATCAGCTCAGCACAACGCACCAATCAGACGAATCATGATTCACTATAAATTACCAAAGCTTTCTACCCCAGTCATCTTCATCTTAAAGAATCCCCCCTTCCACCACAACTCCTCCCCTTCTCTGATAGAGTGGCTCTCTCCCGGGACAGCATGCCAAATACACTTTACTATCAATCATCAGCTAAGTGTGAACTCTTGAAAAATAAGTCTTAGATAGATCTTGGCTCAAACAGCATTAAAACGTGGATCCACCCTGTTTTGTACCAATCATTCAGGCTCCTGGTTGTGTAATGGGAGATAATTTCATGGCACAGTTTAGGCCCCTCAGTAACAGTTGACTGAACTTTAGGACCACAGTGAATCTATATCATGACCCAGCTCTCATGCTTTCAGCAGGCTAAGAACGCTCAAATCCTCTCAAACTGGTTTCTTGAACAGGACAGAGTTCAGTAAACTCAAATGTCCTCCACAGTCCCCAGAACTCAATCCAACGGAGCACCTTCGGCATGTGCTGAGACGAGATTTCTATATAT
>CAIGQQ010037719.1:4305650-4324254 GCA_903798035.1 Danio albolineatus
ACACCAGTATTACACAAGTAAATACTATGTACCAGTGTGTACATACACTGTAGTTACATACTACTTACACATTTAATTACCATGTACGTTCACAGGTATAAGCGACATTTAATATAAAGTGGGACCAGGAGGGGTTTTGTCCAAACCAATGTGCGAAATTTATATTTAAGAGTGGGTTGCACGATCGCCTCACAGCAAGAAGGTCGCTGGTTCGAGCTTTAGCTGGGTCAGTAGGCATTTCTGTGTGGAGTTTCCATGTTCTCCCCGTGGTCATGTGGATTTCCTCCACAAGTCCAAAGACGTGGAATTGGTGAATTGGGTAGGCTAAATTGTCCGTAGTGTATGAGTGTGAATGAGTGTCTATGGATGTTTCCCAGAGATGGGCTGCGGCTGGAAGGGCATCCGCTGCGTAAAACATTTGCTGGATAAGTTGGCGGTTCATTCTGCTGTGGTGACCCCACATTAATAAAGGGATTAGGCCGAAAAGAAAATGAATGAATGAATGTTTCTATTTCTGCGAGGTCACGGCTGAGCAACAGCATAAACTACTATGACAATGATCGCCTCAGGTACTGATTATGTGCTTCATTCAGCATTAAATGATTACAGTGTGAGTTTGAACACCATTTTGCCTGACCTTTATACATTATTTATTTAAATATTTACATACATTTATTATTCAACATTAGATTTAACAGTGAACATAATATAAAGATGAATATGAGGAAAATTTGAACGTGTATTATTCCCTGTTCTCCATCAGATCGGCGGGATCCGCTTCCTTTATGATAACCTGGTGGAGTCTCTGGAGCGCTATAAGAGCAGCAGTGGCTTCGGCTGTATTCTGGCGCACAGTATGGGCCTGGGCAAAACCCTGCAGGTCATCTCCTTCATCGACGTCCTTCTGCGGCACACGGGGGCCAAAACTGTCCTGGCCATCGTTCCTGTGAGTCTCTGACAGCTGAACACTTCTATCGCTCTCAGCAGAGGGTCAGAATCTGCTCACGTCTGCTGTGGTTTCTCCTCAGGTGAACACGCTACAGAACTGGCTGGCGGAGTTTAACCTCTGGCTGCCCGCCGCTGAGGCTCTGCCCCCCGACACCGACCCACAGCAGGTCTTACCTCGAACCTTCAAGGTCCACATCCTCAATGACGAGCACAAGTATGAATCACTTCAGCTCTTGTTTGTACATTTTAAACTCGTGTCAATGGTTAGGAGCATGTGTAGGTCTTATTGCACCACCAAATTGAAAGGAGATTATAATTGGTTTGATTTTAATGTTGTGGTGTCATTTAAATGAGTAAAAAATTAGTATTTCTGATCATTTTTACAAATATTTATTATATTTTCATCATATGTAAATATTTTCTGTCAACATTCGTATGTAATGTGATATATTTTATTTGCATTTATGTAATTACGTGTAATATGCGTATATACTTAATTGCAATAGTGAATAAATTGTGTATTTAATATAATATTGAACAAGTAAGATAAATGAAACTGAAATTAAGAAACAATGGTGAATAATGTTTTCGTATAGGTAAATGTAGTGTTTTAATTTATTGTAACTTAAAAATTATTCGTTTATTAATGAGAGTCACTGTTGAAGATGTGAGTTAAACAATAAAAAAAAACACTGGACGAAACTTACATATACATTAATGAGAATTTGAATAGAAAATGTATAATAATAGGGCGACACGGTGGCTCAGTGGTTGGCACTGTCGTTTCACAGCCAAAAGGTCGCTGGTTTGAGTCCCAGCTGGGGCACTAGAAATTTCTGTGTGGAGCTTGCATGGCTTGGGTTTCCTCCGGGTGCTCTGGTTTCCCCCACAGTCCAAACACTTGTTCTCAAGGTGAATTGAGTAAACTAAATTGGCTGTAGTGTATGTGTGTGAATGTGAGAGTGTATGGGTGTTTCCCAGTACTGGGTTGCAGCTGGAAGGCCATTCGCTGGATAAGTTGGTGGTTCATTCTGCTGTGGCGACCCCTGATTAATAAAGGGGCTAAGCTGAAGGAAAATGAATTAATGTGTAATTAATAATATCACAATACAAAGAAATCTAAATAGGCTGTAAATTCCTTTTTAATAAGATTTTATTTATTTATTTGCAGTACTTGGTTTCTTTTCTATTCATCAGATTTTAATGGCATAAAAAAATCACATTCAGGACTGCAAATATATCGAAAAAAAAATGCTAATCTGCTATTGGCTGAAGCATGCTAAATATAAACCAATAGCCTCAGAGCAGAGAGCTGAACATAAATATTAACAGCAGAAGTGGAGACACACCAATAAAGATCTGAATATCTGCTGATGTTTTCAGTCATTGAGAGTGTTTTAAAGTCTGAGTGTTAGCTCCTCGTATTTTATTTTTTATTTTTTTGACTGAATTAGATTGGAAAGGCTAGCAATGCTATCTAGTGTAATGTTATCCACCAGAGTGCTGTCAATTTCGGCCTTTGTGGCTTTCGATGTTTTACTAGGCTGTTTAAGCTTTTAATCTGTTTCAATTGAGTTTCAATTTAAATTATTTGTGGTGATATAGAAAAGTCATATTTTCACATGACTTTCACATGCTGTCTTCACATGATAACTGGATCCAGAATTCATCACCTGAATTAGTTGTAGGCCCTGTTCACATGAACATGGGTATTTGTAATACCGCACTTTTTTTTGTACATGGTTTGGCTGTTTGTCCACACAAAAAACCAAGTGTCCTGTGACTGAAACTGATACTTTCTGAAAACTCCAGCCAGGATAAAGTTTTTCCAAAACTTTGGGTACAGTGTGGAGACTATAACCAGAGTTTTGGCCTCATGACGTCAGCATACATGCTATTTTCTTCTGATTGGCCAACACGACACGGGTTCACACCAAATGCAGACGATGCAAATGAGGCAAATTTCTAACAATCGTGTATTGGACATTGTTTTCCCATGGGACGGTAATCCACCTCTGTTCTCGCATTTGCATTGACTTGTATGCAATTTACTCACGAAATATACTTAAATCCCTGTTTGGTGTAAACCCTACATAAAAGTGTCATTATCGCCACCTGTTGGTTCAGCGTGCTCTTAACATGCATCACAGTGTGTTTTGGACAGAGATTTATTTAAAAACAGTTGCAGGGAAAACTGCATTCCCATTTAGATGTGGACATGGCCTTAATCAGATCAGAAAATATCTTTATTAATAAATAATATAATATAGGGCGACACGGTGGCGCAGTAGGTAGTGCTGTCGCCTCACAGCAAGAAGGTCGCCGGTTCGAGCCCCGGCTGGGTCAGTTGACATTTCTGTGTGGAGTTTGCATGTTCTCCCCGTGTTCGCGTGGGTTTCCTCCAGGTGCTCCGTTTTCCCCCACAGTCCAAAGATATGCGGTACAGGTGAATTGGGTGAGCTAAATTATCCGTAGTGTATGAGTGTGAATGAGAATGCATGGATGTTTCCCAGATATTGGTTGCAGCTGGAAGGGCATCTGCTGCGTAAAACAGATGCTGGATATGTTGGCGGTTCATTCCGCTGTGGCGACCCCCGATTAATTAAGGGACTAAGCCGACAAGAAAATGAATGAATGAATAATATAATATAATATAATATAATATAATTAATGTAATATAATATAATATAATGTAATATAATGTAATATAATATAATATAATATAATTAATGTAATATAATATAATGTAATATAATATAATATAATATAATATAATATAATATAATTAATGTAATGTAATGTAATGTAATGTAATGTAATGTAATATAATATAATGTAATATAATATAATATAAAATAATATAATATAATATAATGTAATATAAAATAATATAATGTAATATAATATAATATAATATAATATAATAATGTAATGTAATATAATATAATATAATATAATATAATGTAATGTAATATTATATAATATATTATAATGTAATATAATGTAATATAATATAATATAATATAATGAAATATAATATAATATAATATAAAATAATATAATATAATATAATGTAATATAATATAAAATAATATAATATAATATAATATAATATAAAATAATATAATATAATGTAATATAAAATAATATAATATAATGTAATATAATATAATATAATATAATATAAAATAATGTAATGTAATATAATATAATATAATATAATATAATATTAAATAATATAATATAATGTAATATAATATAAAATAATATAATATAATGTAATGTAATATAATATAAAATAATGTAATATAATATAATATAATATAATGTAATGTAATATAATATAATATAATATAATGTAATATTATATAATATAATATAATATAATATAATATAATATAATGTAATATAAAATAATATAATATAATGTAATATAATATAAAATAATATAATATAATATAATATAATATAAAATAATATAATATAATGTAATATAAAATAATATTATATAATGTAATATAATATAATATAATATAATATAAAATAATGTAACGTAATATAATATAATATAATATAATATAATATAATATAATATATCTTTAGTGTGATCATTTTATAAATAATGTTAAATCATAAGAGAGATGTTACTGGCAGTGCTCAGCAGCAGTATGGTGTGTGTTTGTGCAGAACCACGGTGGCGCGGGCGAAGGTGGTGGAGGACTGGACAGGTGACGGTGGCGTCCTGCTGATGGGCTATGAGATGTACCGCCTGCTGTCCCTCAAGAAGAGCTTCGTCACCGGACGCAAGAGGAAGAGCAAGAAACCTGCAGGACCTGTGATCATCGACCTGGACGAGGAGGACCGGCAGCAGGAGCTCATGAAAGGTCACTGTGCTTTTAATGCCGTTTCAGGATTTTTAGTTATTATTATTATTAATGTTTGTAGTTGTTTACATGTAATATATTATTGTTAGTGAATCTGGTTTGTTTTTTATTGTAGTAAGAATGACTGATCTCAGTAGTTACATATTTGTGCAACGACTAATAAAAATTTGTGCAACTGCTAGAATATTATTCAACATGAACATGCACGTTTAAGGGAAAGTTAGCACTTGTATGTTTTATTATGTGTTGTTTTAATTGTTAATGTGTTATTTTGTAAATCTATTGTAATTGTTTATAGATTTTTATATTATTTTGGAACAGGGGTCACCAATCTTGGTCCTGGAGGGCCGGTGTCCCTGCTGGGTTTAGCTCCATCTTGCCTCAACACACCTGCCTGGATGTTTCACGTATACCTAGTAAGACCTTGATTAGCTTGTTCAGGTGTGTTTGATTAGGGTTGGAGCTAAAATCTGTAAGACACCGGACCGTCAGGAACAAGTTTGGTGACCCCTGTTTTAGAATATAAAATTTACAGTATCATTGCTTTTTATTAATTTATTAATTAATTAAATAATTATTTTAAAATACTAATTACAGTTTTTAGTAGCATTTCTAGTAACATTTATTTCATATAAAATGTTTTTGTAATAATTAATTATCATATTCAAATTTTTTTCATTACAATTACTTATAAATACAAATATTTCCATAGAAGCACTGGTGTTTAACAATATATATTTATATTAGGGCTGTCAATTGATTAAAAAAATTAACTAATTAATCACACTTTTGTCTGTGATTAATCATGATTAATCACGAAAAGCCGTATTTATTACAGAAATAAAAACACAGGCATGTAAGTGCCATTTGAATTTTAAAACAATCAATGCCAATAACAAACTTAATTTTTTCCATGTTGGATTCTAAGTGAACTACAAAAAAATCCAAAATACAGGCATTGCAAATATGGAAATTAGAAAATTATAATTATAAAGTATTGAATACAGACAATTGTATTCATTGTAAAGTTGTTTTGCGAGTTGAGAACATTAATTATAAAGTAGAAACAATTTTGCTTAGTCCACCATGAATTTCGGTGCTTAATTTCTGTGCCACTGGTGCTGTGACAAGGACGTAAGAAGCACCAAGGGGTACATCAAAGTCACGTACCAAAGACTATAGGCTAGACTTACATGGACTCTGGTCACGCCATCTCTAAACATTAAATTCTAAACTGCTTTGAGCGACTGTCTGCGATGTTAGGCGTTTAATCTTGTTGTTAGGATATCAACACATACACAAACACTCTCTTTTACACACACACACACACACACAGACACACACAGACACACAGATCACGCGGGCAGTACAGCGAGCTCACACGGTATAAGCGACTCCCTTCAGGGTCATCAACGCGCACGGTTGCGTTCATCAAATTTACTCTTGGCGAACGGTAATTACGCCGCCCTCAACCCGAATATGAAAAAGAAAGTGACCGGTTCGCGGATGAACGTGCGGACCGGGAGGGAGAGAGGAGGTGTCGCGGATTAAGCTGGATTTATACTTTCGCTTGGCGCCACATCGCGCGCCTCCACTGAGCGTGCGCGCACCTCGAGGCTTTTATACTCGCCGAGGGAGTGGGTAGGTGTCGCAGATTAAAGTGAGGACCGGGGGGTCTTCTGTCGGCCGCCTCTGTGGATGCGCCGGCCCTGAACACACGTCGGCCAGAACAGGAAATAAGAAAAAACTACCACTGCGTTAAATGTGTTAATTTTTTTTTACGCGTTCAATATTTCAAATTAATTGGCGCGCGTTAACGCGCTGATTTAGACAGCCCTAATTTACATATGTATTATTAAATGTTTGCTATTTATGATAGTATTTCTATTATATGTTGTTTGCACGTTTATTATTATTATTAAACATTATTAAAAATGAAATTTAAATTATTTTATTTAATTTGATGTGTAATTATTTTAAACGTGTATTTGTTACTTTTATGAATATCATATTAATTTTCTTAAACACTTTTTTTTATTCTCAAAAATTAAAAGCAAAAAAATTCTAAGATTTTCTTAATATAATATATTATTGTAATATTATTTTTTTAAATCAGTAAAGAAAATAATTGTCCAAATTGTGTTTTTTTTTCTTAGAGAATATAAAACATATCTAATATATATCTTTTTTTATTTTATATTTTCTTTTCTTTTTTTTAATAATTGTGGAATTAATTGTCCAATCAATCTGTGTGTGTGTTCAGGTATCGAGCGTGCTCTGTCTCGTCCCGGGCCGGATGTGGTGATCTGTGACGAGGGTCACCGCATTAAGAACTGTCATGCCAGCACATCTCAGGCCCTGAAGAACATCCGCTCGCGTCGACGGGTGGTGCTGACCGGTTACCCGCTGCAAAATAACCTGATCGAGTACTGGTGCATGGTGGACTTTGTCAGGCCGGATTTCCTGGGCACTCGACAGGAGTTTAGCAACATGTTCGAGAGACCCATCCTGAACGGCCAGTGTATCGACAGCACACCACAGGACGTCCAGCTGATGAGATACAGGAGCCACGTCCTGCACAGCCTGCTGGAGGGCTTCGTCCAGAGGTCACACACATTTACTACCTACTGAGTCTTAGACATATTAGTATGAGTATTTATTTACTGTACTAATGAGAATTTTGTATATTATTGTTGTTGTTGGTGTTATTATTAGTATTAATATTATTTATTATACAAAAATTTCATATTTATGTTTGTTGTTTATGAATTTATTATTCACATTAGTTATGAGATCTTTGTTTTATTATTATTATTATTATTATCATGTTATTTATTATATAAAAATATTATTTGTAGTGTTTTATTTATTAGTATTTTATATGATTTAAATATTTAATTGTAATTTGTTTTGTTTACATGTTATTTACTGTAGTAATATGAATTTGTAAAATATTTTTTATAATTATTGTTAATATTTGTTATCATTTTTATACATTTAGTATTACATTTCTTAGTGTTATTGAATGTGTATTAGATCTAGTGTGAAATATTTACTCATGGTTTTGTTACTTTTTTATTGTCGTTTAACAATTTTATTTGTAGTCTGGAGTATTGAATATGCATGTTTATTACTAAAATTGTTTTAAATTATTAATAGTTTATTATTCTAATATATATTTTGCACATTGTTAAATGTTTAATAATTTTATTTGTTATTTTTTGCAAAAAATATTAAAAATGATTAGAATTATTATAAATTTATATGATTAAATATCTAATAATAACATGAAGAATAATGGGTAATATTAATATTAGTTTTAATCAAATGTTTGCATTTTAATCTAGTTGTTTTATTATTATTAATAATTTTAATAATTATTATTTATTAATGCTTTTAAAACTAAATACAGATTATTTACTTATAAATTGTCTTCGAACATAATAATGTAGTATTCATTGTTATATCCTTATATGTATATTTAATATTTACTGTCATTTAATGGGTTTTGGATATGCATTTGAACATTTAGTTCTTATTATTGTAATCATTATAGTAACACGTTTCAGTTAAGAAAGTGAAAGTAAATCTTTTTTTTTTTTTGTTCTTCTCCGGTGCAGACGAGGTCATGATGTTCTTCGTCATCAGCTTCCCCCAAAAGAAGAGCATGTGATTCTGGTGCGCCTGTCCCGTCTGCAGAGGGCGCTCTACACAGAGTTCATGAACCGCTTCCGAGAGGCCGGCAACAGTGGCTGGCTGGGCCTGAACCCACTCAAAGCCTTCTGTGTCTGCTGCAAGGTGCAAACAAACACACACTGAGCTTTATTCTGAATCATACAGTTTAAGCAGTCAATGTTACTGATTGCTGTTCAATATAACTGACTTTTATTGTGAAATATTTAATGATAAAATGACATTTATTTACATGGGAATTGTTATTATTTTTTAAATACCTTAAAACATTTTATATTTTTATATTTAATTTGATTCATTATAAAATATTTGTTAAATTTAATGTGAAATATTTATCATTTAATGGTCAAATTATAAAATGCAAATATGTCTTGTTACTTTTTGCTAATTTTATTTGTTTACTATTTGTAACATTTTTAGTTGTGTTAGTGAATTTTTATTTATATTTATTGATTTTTTATTATAATTACATTTGCTAAATATTATTCAATTGCTTTGTATCAGTTTAGTATATATATTAAATATTATAGCTGAATAAACGTTTAATAATAATATTAGGGATTTTAATATAAATTACATAGTCCATATATCTATTATTTTGATTATTACTACTTTATTTTTTCTGAATATTAATATATACATTTAAGAAGAATGTGTGTAATTTACTTATACTGATTTTAATAATAATACCCAATAATAATAGTGTTATTTCTACACAATTTCATTCCTAATAATCTCTGATTTACAGAATATTGCTCATTATAATAGAAATTATTTGATTATTGTGTTATTAAATATGGATTGTTTACCTTTGTTTTATAATGTTATTAAATGTATATTGTTTGCCTACATATTATTATTATTATTATTATTATTATTATTATTATTATTAATAGTAGTATTAAGTTTTAATAGGCAACAAATTTTCTCGAGACACAAATTGCATTTCTCTTTTCTTCAGATTTTGCTTGTCATAAAGATTCCAATCACACATTTCTCTGCTATTATTTATGCTTGTGGCTGTTTCTGTGCTTGTCCTGCAGATCTGGAATCACCCGGATGTTTTGTACGAGGCTCTGCAGAAGGAGAATCTGGCCAATGAGCAGGATCTGGATCTGGACGATCTGAACTCCTCCAGCGGGACGCGCTGCTCCGCTCCGACCATCAAGAGCAAGACGAGCGACGCCGCCAACAGCAGACAGATGAGTGTGGGACACCTTAACCCACTGCAAGAGAAGGCCAACCAAGTCATCACTTATGAATGGGTAAAAACATATGTGTGGCTGTATATGTGTGTATCTGTCTGTCTGTGTCTGATGAAATGAAAAGCACATGAGAAGCATCTTGAAGTGGGCGTGGGATGTCAGATACTAGAAAGCATTTGCTGAGAAGATTTGATCAGAAACTGAAGTATGAGGCAGCATGAAAATAAATAGCTTATCCATATAGACAAAGGTGGCAAACTGCAAGCTTTGAATCTTTATATCTTCTTAATGGGAATTTTGTCTTTTTTTATCACACTGGCTTATAGATATCCTTAAAAGTACTGTTAAATTGTTTCAGGCGAAGGATATCATGAGCAACTATCAGACGGGTGTCCTGGAAAACTCAGCCAAGATGGTGCTGCTTTTCCACCTGATTGACGAGAGCGTCGCTCGAGGAGACAAGATGCTGGTTTTCAGGTGCGGTGTGTGTGTGTGTGTGTGTGTGTGTGTGTGTGCTTGTAACATTTTGCAGATGTTTGTCTTCTTCTGTTATATCTGAGAACTGTCAGTCATCATGTTATTGTTCTGTGTTTGGTCAACGCTGACAGTCTTTTATCTGCGTGTGATTGTGTTCTTGCAGTCAGAGTTTATCAACACTCACGGTTATCGAAGATTTCCTGAGTCGAAGGTCAATGCCTATCCAAACAGAGACTGGCACGCACAACTGGGTCCGAAACATCAACTACTACAGTGAGTATGCTGACTTATTAATGTAATCGGGGTGGATATCCAATAAGCAGGGCCACACGGAATCTGCGCGCGCAGAATTCCGCAGATTTTTAGCCCATCATTGATTCTGTTTATTTACTTGTGTAAATTTGTGTATATTTAATCAGTTTTCTAATTTCAGTAATATTATTGACTAATATGAAAATATTCATATGATTTATTTACAATACAGTTTGTAAAGTCCTATTTTTGGTGTTTTAGTAGATGTTTTATTTAAGAGACTTGCTTTGTTTACCAAATAAAGTGGATCTAATTGGATTTGCATTCTTAACATTAAATAAATGTTAAAAAATATTACAAATATTAAGATTTTAGTTATTTTAGATACTCCCAAAATCATTCCGCATGAATCTGCAGATTTTTAACGAAATACTCCGCAGAAATAGCAAAAAATGTCCACAGATTCAATCTGGCCCTACCGATAAGTAAGGTAAGTGGCTATTTAGGGCCCCTCGAGATATGGGTGCCACCAATAAATACCTATAAGTGTCTATAAATGATATATAACATAGTTTATCCGTGTTTGTATGTTGAGGGTCTAACATACAAAAACTATGTAATTATTCAATCCAGAATTTATTTTTACTTCAGAAAATAAGATTAGATGTTCTGAGAAAAAGAAAACAATAAAGAAATAAAAATACAATGGGTGAATACTTGGACTGTTGGGTCCCATGGCTGGAATTGCTTAGGGCTCCCACATTGCTAAATCCACCCCTGAATATAATACATATTATAATAATAATAATAATAATAATAATAATACATGTGCATTAATGATGACCTTGTGAATTAACTCTCCTCACGTTTTGTCTTGTTTCAGATTAGTGCTCTTCATTAATTAATACTCTGTGTTTTATCTCCTCCACAGGGTTAGATGGGAGCACATCAGCTTCAGAAAGAGAGAGACTCATCAACCAGTTCAACGACCCAGCGAACACCCAGGCCTGGGTCTTCCTGCTGTCCACCAGGTGAACAACCTGCTACCAAACACCACATATTAGCTGCGTCCGAAAGCTTAGGGTTACTCTTTTTTAGATAAACATACAGCCAGAGTAGTGGTGTTAACCACATTACTGTTTAGTATGATTTCAGTCATTTCACAGCTGCAACGGTCAAAAATCAAAACAAAACTCCACACTACACACAGAAACTACACACAGAAGCAGTTTTAGGGCAAAAATCTGACATATGAATTATTAGAAAATAATTCGATTTAACTCCACTTCGTATCATGAACATATCAACACCTAAAATTGTGTATTATTATCTAATAATTCACTGACCTGTTGTCAATTATTCCTATAATGATGAAGTTTGGACTAAATCTCTGCTGTGTTTGCAGGGCTGGTTGTTTGGGGGTGAATTTGATCGGTGCAAACCGAGTGGTGGTTTTCGACGCCTCCTGGAACCCCTGTCACGATGCGCAGGCCGTCTGCCGCGTTTATCGATACGGTCAACGCAAACCGTGCCACATCTACAGGCTGGTGTGTGACTTCACACTGGAGAAGAAGATCTACGACCGACAGGTGTCTAAACAGGGCATGTCCGGTAAGAGATGGCAGAAATATGTTTTTTACAGGAGTTTGTGTGAAAGTAGTTCTAATGTTATAATTGTAAATGACAAATGGCTAAGAGAATGTATCCGCATTGTTGGATCATGCTCTCCACGGCAGATAAATATGATCCAGCCCCGAAAACCAGATCTTGCTAAGAATTTTCAGTTTTTCTGTTTATCTGGACAAGTCAGCAGAGTTTCCAATGCGCAAACTTGTTAATCAGTATTCAACTGAATTAACAATCCAATATAGGAGTTGACTGCGAAAGCCAGAGAGGAGCAGAAGCAGGAGACGAAGTCATGATGATCAAGAAAGAGCAGAGTTTATTGAATAATCTTAGTTCCGTATGGTTCAATGCTCAGACTTCATCTGACCAGGATAAATCCAACAAGTGTTTTATTATACCACAAGCAACAGCAATGGAAAACTACTGCTTCACAACATTATCCAGAGATGACACAGACCTTGAAATGGAGACAGTCTCTTGTCTCTTACTCATAAAAACAAGTGTCTCTTGAATCCACAGTCATAAGATTATAACAATATGGAAAAATGAAATAATAATGAAGCAAATGTTATAGGAAAATAGTAATAATAAAATATTAAAACGTAATAAAATGACACAATCAAATCATTAACTAATGATCAATACAACGATAATTATATAAATGACTAATGATCATATGATTAAATAAAATAATTAAATGAAGACTAAATTAATATAAAGTAATGGAAATAAAACAACACAAATGAATGGTTGCTTTCTTGAAACAACACACACTACAAGCATTCTCAGATCTCTTCTCTTAGTTGGAGTCTTCAACATACAAGAAACAAATTTGCATGACATTAGCAACAATACAAGAAAAAGAAATATCTAGAAATCCTCCAACAGGTGGGAGCAGATTGTTTATATCCCCTATAGAATTGGTCACTCCAGGATGAAACAAGGTTTAATACTAGGAGAAGATCCACCCACATGTTCTCTACTTCTCATTGTAAAAGAACCACCAAGCATATTCTGTTAGATTGTGTCTGCTTTCATTCTCTGAGGAATTTATTTAATTCAGTTCATTCTTTTGAAGTGATTTTAACACAAATAAAAATGTTATATTTGTGTGTTGATCAGATCGAGTCGTGGATGATCTGAACCCCGTCCTCAACTTCACAAGGAAAGAGGTGGAGTCGCTGTTGCACTTTGTGGAGGAGGAGCCTGATCCAGCAGATCTGCTGCCTAATAATGAAATGGAGACGGTTATTCAGCAAGCCTGTGTGATATACCCTCACCTCTTAACCAAGGTGATTATTCTGTACCAGCAAGTACTGTTCCAGATCATGAACGCTTATGAATATGAATCAGGACTTTTTAACAGTGGCTTGTTAGTGCCTTGCTAGTTCTGCTTTCGTAAACTTCGTTGTACACTGAATCTAAAATTTTTACACTTTAAAAAAATTAATCCGACCTCACATTGTGTCAATGGCAATGAGTGGAGCAGTGGTCACCAAACTTGTTCCTGGAGGGCCGGTGTCCTGCAGATTTTAGCTCCAACCCTAATCAAACACACCTGAACAAGCTAATCAAGGTCTTACTAGGTATACGTGAAACATCCAGGCAGGTGTGTTGAGGCAAGTTGGAGCTAAACCCTGCAGGGACACTGGCCCTCCAGGTCCGAGATTGGTGACCCCTGGAGTAGAGCTTTCCTCTTAAATATTATCTGGGTTTATTTATAATTAAGCGTAAATGTTTATTCATACCCTCCAGGAGCATTTCACTCACAATAGACTATTTTTTTACTTGGTAATCTGAACTGTGAAAGCTTAGCTTGTGTATATTCATTAAATCACACTAATGTTTCTTTGTTTTTTTAAGTTGAGTCTTCTATGCTAATATTCGTCCATTTTCAAAACCAGCCACCCTTCCATCATGAGTCTCTCCTGATGGACCGCAAGGAAATGAAACTGACCAAAGCGGAAAAGAGAGCAGCTAAGAAAAGCTATGAAGATGAAAAGAGGGCATCTGTGCCATACCAACGTCCCTCTTATGCACATTACTACCCAGCTAGTGACCAGAGACTTACCAATATCCCAGCCTTTAGCCAGAGGAACTGGTGAGTCCATCACAGAAAAGCCTAACATTTAGCCTTTGTGTCATAAATTGTGTAAAATTGTTTGCTTATCTTAACCTCTTGTTCAGGCGCCCTCCTCCTCATTTAGAAGAGAAACCAGTTGCAAGCGTGAGGCCAGTTCAGTCCACGCCCATTCCCATGATGCCCCGACAGGTACCCATGGGCGTCCCTAGTTCAAGCACAGGATTCCCTGTCAACTATCTGCAAAAAGCCGGTGTTTACGTACAACGAGTCGTCACAACCACTGGTACAGATCTTTCAAATCTTAAGGAGTTCAAGGTTTAGACAGTGTTTCTTGATAGTGTCTTGTTTTTCCTTTGCAGATATTGTGATCCCAGGCACCAACAGCAGCACAGATGTCCAAGCCCGCATCGGTGCAGGAGAGAGTATTCATGTTATCAGAGGATCCAAAGGTACCCCAGCAGTAAAATCTGTTGAGTGTTTACTGGTCTTTAGGTGTTGGTAAGGTTTATTGATGTGTTGTTCTGTTTTTGCTTGCAGGCACTTACATCAGGACCAATGATGGGAGGATATTTGCCATCCGCTCTGGAAAGCCAAGACCACCTGAAGGAGGAGCCACAGCTTCAAGAGGTTTGGCAGTTTATTTAACAGTCTTTAGCACACTTTGGGACTAAAAACTGGTTTCATTTGATCTCTGTGGGAAAAAAAAACATTTTAAATCTAGGTGTTGCATTCCATTTAAAGTTGAATGTGGAAAAGATGTTCCTTTGATTAAAAAGACAGTGAAATGTGTTACTTGGCTCTTTCTTCCAAATAGGAATTTCTAGAATTTTCTTAAAATAGGGGCTTTTACACCAGATAAACTTTTTCACATTTCCTACATAGAGCCTGAAAGAAGGTGCTTTCCCTCAAGGGCACTTGCAAACAAAAACTTAAATCTACTTATTTTCTTACCTGGCACACTCATCAATATTCTTCCTTCCACACAATTCAAAACTTGTCCAGTACCAGACTTTGTGTAGGATGGCAAAGATGTCAACATTGATCCAATACCCATAGAGTATATTGTTAATGAAGTTTGAAAATCATGTGTTACCATTCCACAACTGTCTGTTAGTCTACACCAGGGGTGCCAAAACTCTTTCCTGATGGGCTGGTATCCTTCAAAGTTTAGTTCCAAACCATATAAGACACATCTGGGCTAGCTAATCAAGCTATTACTAGGCTTTCTAGAAACACCCTTGCCAGTGTGTTGAGGCAAGTTGGAGCTAATACCTGCAGGACACTGGCAGGTTTGAACACTCCTGGTCTGCACTCTGCATCACCAAACTAAGTCCTGGAGGGCCGATATTCTGCAGAGTTTAGCTCCAATTCGTCTCAAGCAAATTTCCAGTATACTTAAGATACCTTGATTAGCTTCTTCAGGTGTGTTTGATTAGGGTTGGAACTAAACTCTGCAGGACACCCACCCTTCAGGACCAAACTTGTTGACCTCTGGTCTACGCTTTTAAAAATATTTACCAGGAAATATCTTTTTTTTTTTTCACAGAGGACTGTGGCCCTCCCTTGCATTCTGTCAGTAATGGTCGTGCATCTCCTCAAGAGCCAAAACGTTTAACCCCTGAAGCTCTGCCTCGCCCTTCTTCCCGAGACAGTCCCAGGCTCCACCGAGAATTCCACAGCAACAAGGAACCAGTTCCTTCAGTAGAGAATCTAACATCTTCAGGAACTCCTGAATCCTCTGGAGCAGACAGACACCCAGGTCACCTTCCCGAACAGCACCGGCAGCTCAGCAATGACATTGCATCATCTGTGGATGTTCAAAGTTTGAAACGAAAGCTTTTGGAAAGTCGGACATCCAAACAGCCTGGTGGCAAACGGACCTCAACGTCAACTGGTGCAGCTGGGAGTTACCCGGGATTTCCGCTAAACAGCGGATTTGGGTTCCCCTCCATGGCGCTAAACCCTGCCTTGCTTGGCGCTCTCGGTCACATGACTCCACCCTCTCTTGGAAGCAGGTCACACCTCATGCAGCAAGCTGGACAGACTCTGGGTGACCTACATACCATGTTCCCCACTGAACCACTTGGACTCGGTGTGTCCAACAGCACTCTTTCCTCGACCTGTTCGACCAACACCACATCCTCCAGCCACTCTGGAATGCTGGCATCTTCTTCATCTTCAGTGCCCTCTTCGTCCTTGTCCTCTACTTCCTCTTCTCTCCCACCCTTCATGATGAACCCAAGCATGGCGAGTATGCTTTCTGGCTTCCCGGTACCATTTTCCCAACCACTGTTTCCAGGTTCCCTTCACCCCAGAGGCTTGTCCTCTACATCAACCCCTGCCTCCACCGCCTCCAGCTTCCTCTCTTCCTCCAGCCTGCTGGGGGCAGCGTTCAGCCGCCCTGACACGCACCCCTCGCTCACGGAAAATGGTGGGAGCAGTTCAGATGACGATGTCATAGAGGTGATGGGCCAGTGATTGTTGTGATTTGCTGCTTCGGACTTCGTAATTCCGAATGGAAGAATCCTATTGGACGGAGCTGAAATTATATAAATCCAAATGCTGAATATGCATGGAGTTAAGAAAGGTGATATATATTTTTTCGTTAACAAAAGGGACCAGAGCACAGGGCTAATGTGAAGAGCCCTATTTGTATGTCTCTTGCGAGGGCCTGGACATGGACCTGCCTAAGTTCCCTCGCAGAGGATACTGAACTGAACTCAAAATGTGATTGTCTTTAAAGACTGTTTGCGTTCGTAAGAGAAGACTTTAGAGATACGTTAGCTGTTTGCTAGACCTTGTAGCATCACCTGGAATGATAAATGAGAAAAACATATGTGACCTTTTTTATTATAATTGTAAGTACTACTATTACTTTTGTAAACAGTGGTCCTACATGATTATTCATAGTCGTTTTGACCATTGAAAATTGCAGACTGGGCAACGGAGGGAATTCGTAACAATCGAATCGTAGAATGACAGAAGCCATGCCTAGCGTTAGCACCGCCGAGACCTTTTTGCTTTTCCTTTAAGAAAAAAAAAAACAATACTACAAGGAAAACCTTAAAACTCGAATGTATTTTCATGTTAGCCTTTAAAATTTGGTGGAGGGACGTAAGTTTAGTGCGTTTAGTTCAATATTAGCCTTAAAGCAGACAAATGGATCTGTGTTCTCGTTCAATTGCGTAGCAAACAAAGTCATGCGTCATTCTCCATGGGGATCATCTTTCGAATGTGTAGACTGTTATGCGACCCTATTAGCCATTTTTTTCAAAATCTGCGCTTCGCACCATCTGCGCGGCCGTTTAGTTTCATCCGTGTTGGGGCCACAGTCATGACCAAAGTGTTCATTCAGCCGTTTCGAATAAAATTTGATGTGTTCTACGTTTGTGTTAATGTTGACTCGTACACGCGCGCTGGTTGACCTGTGACTGACAAATCCCTCAGCCAATAACACTGTTCATTCTCTGTGCCTATTAGAGCTCTTTATTTTGACTCCTCCCACAATCTGCTTTCTGATTGGCAGATGCCCATGTCACAATCCATGGCCTGAGTCTGCAGACGCTGTTATACAAGTACAATGGTGTGCTTTTTGACATGTGATTATATCTTTTATTTGTTGTTATTTGAATCTTTGTTTTGTACCATGACATACCGATGTATTAGTTTTGTTTTCTCTTTTTCGACTATGTATAAATTTACCAGAAATATTTATTTATGACGCTGAAAAGTTAATTCATTTTCATTCTTTTTTTTTATTTTTATACATTTTCAACCTTTTTTAAGAAGAAAATAAAATCCCTCTACTGGAGAGACGCAGGGTTTTTTTGCCCCCTTAGGTGAGTTCAAGACCATGATCTGTGAGCGAATGAGCTGTCGGGACCCACAAACACACGTTGTCCCGGGAGGTGTCCACACGTCATCTCATGTGCCCAGCATGGGGAGGAGTACACTCAAATGACATTGTATTTATTAAATATTGTTTTAACATGAATAAACTTGACTCCTCCTGTATTCAAAATTATGGATTTAATAGTTTTATGCAATTTTAGGTTGACATGTAAAATGTTTGTGTGTGTGTGTGTGTATACAGTATTCAACATTCAAAGTCAATCAAAATGTTTTTCTAAATTGTCTAGAATGGTGTTGTTTATTAGGTTTAGGACAACTCCACTTCAAATGTTGACTACACACACATACATAGAGAGAGAGAGTTATTAATAGGAACTTTTTTTTCTTAATTTATTATGATTGATGGTTAATATAACTTACAGTCTCAATAATATATAATTTATTCAGATAAAATGTTTTCTTTCAAAGACAAATAGCATTATGAATATCTTAAATGTAAAACGTTTAATTTAACTGAAAAATAGCTTCACGTTAAAATTATTATTTGGCATACAACTTAAACTATATATATATATATATATATA